>JAQIYI010000946.1:0-14322 GCA_034700265.1 Polyzonium germanicum
ATTAGGAAGATGCCCTACATGCATGATAAATAACGTTATGAGGTAATGTCCCAGGCGTAGAACCACAGTGAAATAACACTGTGGTTTAACACATTGAATTGAAATTTGTGGCGATTCAAGAGAGTAAATATGGACAAAATTCTCTTCCCTTTCAGTCTACATCGTTCGCCTCCTTCCGCCTCAAATTGCGCGTGAAGGAACCGGCGTTGAATTTTCTCTTCTTGAAAGTAGCGTCACCAGCTGCGTTGAGCAAGACGTTCGACGAGGAGACAGTTTTCTCTTTGAACTTGAACGCTTCCTCTGCAATTTCCGTGACCACTTTGTATTCTATCGTCTCTCTTTGCTCAGGTAGTTCCAGATCGACGTGTTTAGGTACGCTATAGAATCGACAACAAAGCCGTTTAATTTTCTTTTATCGAATGCATGGTAGCTATGATTTGATTGATTTGGCTTTTGCACACCTGCTTTCAATCGTCGTCCATTGTCCGTAAGGCGTCGGTCTATTAGAAGGTCCAACTTCGCGATAAACGGGCGCACTGCTCGAGCTGGCGTCGACGTATTTCGCTTTTCTCGCTTTTGCGCCTCGAATCGCTGGAGCAGGTTCCGGTTTTGCAGGCTCAGATGCAGCTGCTGCAGCCGCCTTTTGCATCTCTTCAAGTTCTCCCGCCAAACTTGGATCCCTCTCGACGTCCTTTTGATAAGCTTTCATCGCCGCCTGTAAACAAAATAGCGCAAAAATATTAAATAGGACCTAATTTAAATTAGGCGATGGAATTAACGCACGTAACCTCGTTCATTTTGCGGAATTGCGTATCCAATTTCTTCTTCGCTTCATAGTCCTTCTTGCCTTTCTTTTGAAGCTATAATTCACACAGTTAAACGTAGAAAATAAATTACATGTACTCAATTATAAGCTCAAAAAATTGATATTTCACAAAAATAAATAAAATGAACCTCTGCTAACTTCTTGGCGACACTTTCTTGGTGACGTTTTCCTCTCTCGTGAAATTCAACGCTCTTAAAACAGTGAAATGTAAAGTTTTAATTGAATGAATACAGTTAAGTACCGTCGTACAGTTCAATAATATCAATGCTCTAGGCTCGCCTAGCTTATAGCTTAATAAATAATCATTTTGGTTTTTATTACATCGGCACGTATAGGCCAACATGTAAAGGCAATGGGTAGAAAATCTTACGGGTTTGTTGTCGGTGAGCCAGCATTTGCAGAATTCGCAAAACTTGCGAGGCACAGATTTCCAATATTCGGACCTGAAAAAAAATGAAAAGTACAAATACTGTAGGCCTTAATTATACACTATGTATGCCCGTACATTGTACAGTACAATGCACGCGGGCACTCGGGCAGACATTACATACATGAGTGAGTGATACATGTACAGGATGTACTGTAGGCCTAATGAGTTAATTAAACATACCCTAACTACAGCCTATATGTAGGCCTACTGGTACATATTGTACAACCAACATCTATAAACAATCATGCCTAGCCTAGGCATACATGCTTTATGATGTTCACTTTTGATTTAAACTAGTTTAATTAGTTAACCTAGTACTGCTGTACGTGCAAACTTACATTCTGACAGAGATAAGGATTTTTTCAATTAATTTCACTATTTTTCGTTGTTTGTTATCTGAACAATTAGGCCTATTGAAGAAAGAACAAAAACACGGGCGCCGCCATCTTTTTTTGTTACTACGAAGCTCCGCAGAATAACAAATTACCTTCTTTAAAATGTAATTTAATTAGATTTTTATATCAAATAATTAAAGCTGTATGATGTTTAATTAGATTTCTACCTTATTTGGTTAATTTTTTAGCTTTAAAACTTATTTTTGGATAGTTGGCCTGCGCGAAAGGTAAAAGGTCAAATTCTGAAATATTCTGCGGATCTGCTGCGTGCGAAAGAAATCAAAGGATTGTTTTTGTTTTGTGCCCAATTTCATTGGAGTTGCGGGGCTGAATTTTGCATAAATTTGCGTCTATTTTAATTTTCCGAGAAAGAAATGTCAACAAACTAGCGATTGGCCCATGATGTCGCACGAAGGTCAGCAGTTGTTTATGATGTAGCTGTAGGACTAGGCAAGTAGGCCTAATTTCGAAGACTTCTACGGTACTAGTGTTCCACAAGGGTTGTCAGAGTTTGTCACGATGTCCTTTGACAACAATGTCCTGTTTCTACAAGGATTGTCGTGATGTCCTCTGAGGCTCAGACCTTTGATCATCCGTTTTACGGTTTATCACTTTATTCAATGACAATAATGCATTTATAAGCCTACAAATTAGCTCATCTGCCTGCGTGGCTGCGTGCGATTGAACCCAAACTTCAGAAAATCGCAATGCAAGGAAGGCGCACCATGCAGAGCTAGGCTACATGTAGCTAGTAGACAGGCCTATGACCTATTTTCGCTTTGGCCATCAGGCCGATCACCGGCCTGGTGCACCATGCAGGCATTCTCATCGGAATGGTCGGCCACTGGCCGATGGCCAGTTCGGACGAAAATCCTGACTCATGTGAACCCTGCTTAGAGTGAATAAGACACTGAAAAAAAGAGAAAACAAAAAGACCAATTCCCCAAACATTCATTGGGCCTACATTTATCCCCGCTCAATAAAATTGTTGTAGGCCAAGGCCTTTGAGATATTAAACTATGAATTAATACATGTTACGGCGTTCCAGGAGCCAGGGATTGGTTCCCTAGCGACGCCATGTCGAACCGAGACTTGATGTTCACGCACAGCATGTCGGACGGGCATGATCATCGACAGCAGTCGCCCAGTTGGCCACCACACTCTCCACTGCCGGGCACTAACGCCATCAACACGATGGTATCGCACACGATAAACGTTTCCATGATTTAATTTGCACTCTCTCAAGTCGTCTATAGCCATTGTCTCAATTATCTCGCGTGTCATAAGGACAACTCGACGTATAGGTATGACTTTAACGAGGAGAGCGACGACGAGATATCCGAACATCAGCAGCAGAATCACGAACAGTTCAGTTCAGATTCGAATAATTGCATCAAGCCGATAACGTTCAGGAATGGAGACTTTGTGCCCATGGATGTCGACTCGATTCCGATTCAAAAGGACGGCATGGGTAAGGGATTGAACTGTTGGCGCATGAAACGTCTTAGATTTAAATCACGGTACGGCAATAAAGATTCCAAAAATTGCTTATCTTTCGTGAAGCTGTGTGCGAAAAGTGCGGTGCCATTGGAGTGAAGCATGCTTTCTATTCGAAATCCAAACGATTCTGCACTCTCCAGTGCTCTCGAAGCTACGCCCTGCTGGAGAGAGAAGGCAAACCGATTCCAATACCCCGTCCCATGTTCAAGGTAAGCATTGACGTTGCAAATTCACCGTCTTAAAAAAACAATGGAGAGTCGTTACCGAAACTAAACTGTAAACATTTTTCTACGTAAGTTTCCTCTGGCAAAGGTGAAAGCCTACAACAAAAAAGAGACGACTGACCTGCGAGTTCACGCCATGGCGAAGACACCGATGTCAGATAAGTCCAATACAAAGCTGATGGTCGTCGAAAGAGGTAAGTCTAGCTGGTATTAACAATTAATAAATAAAATTAAAATCTTATTTTTAAAAAATATTATTTAAGATTTGGCCAGCTCATTTACCTGGAAACCGCACTTGAAACTGGAAAACTTCTCAGCCGTACCCGTCTCTTCCTTCAAACACGTCAGAAAATAACTTTAAAATCATCTTTTCCAAAAAAATATTTTGTCCAGTTTTTGATTTCGTTTATTCTTCTAGGCTCCATTGTTCGAATGCTGGGATCACATAATGGTCGGAATGAAAGTGGAAGTTGAGAACACAGACTACGGGGACCTGAAAGATACATTTCCTAACTCTTATTGGGTGGCTAGCGTGATGAAAGTTGCAGGTAAGAACTGAAAAGTCTTAATTGTTTGTTTGGAGTAAAGAATGCTGAATTTTCTTTTCTTTCCAATTTCGAAGGCTATAAAGCTCTCCTGAGATTCGAAGGTTTTGGGCAGGACGACAGCCAGGATTTCTGGCTGAATTTGTGCAAAGAAGATGTACAACCAGTGGGCTGGTGCGCGAGCCAATTAAAGCCACTAATCCCGCCCAAATGTAAGCGGGTCTCTAAAAAATGAAAAAATGAAAATAAAGAGTAGAACTAAACAATTCTTTCACTTCTTCAAGTGATCCAGCACAAACACCATGACTGGAAAGAGTACCTCGTGAAGCGATTGACTGGCGCCCGAACTCTTCCTGCAGACTTCCACGAAAGGGTAGGTTCGATTATTATTCGATATTTCGTTGATTTTTGTTGCTCGTGTCGTTCGACTTAGAAAATCTCTTTCCGAAGGTGGCCGAGAGTCTGGCGAGTCGATTTCGATCTGGCATGCATCTGGAGGTGGTTGACAAGAACCGAATCTGTTCGACGAGAGTGGCGGTCGTCGACGAAGTCGTTGGCGGCCGGTTGCACGTGCACTACGCCGAGGCTGACTATGGCGACGAGGGCTTCTGGTGTCACGAGCGTTCGCCACTCATCCACCCTTTGAATTGGTCGCAGACTGTTGGACACGAGATCTTTGTTTCCAATGGTTTGTTCATCCGAAGTTTGTCATCCATCAAATCATCTTTCCTACTCGTTCACAAACCACAACGTCCTATTTGACAGATTTTCTGAAACAACAAGAAACGAAACGAGGCAAGGGTCCGATTGAAAACGAAACCGACTGGAGCATGTTTCCGCGGCTCAAGAGCATGGCCAACCCAAATCTCAAGTTCAAAGAGGGCATGAAATTGGAAGCGATCGATCCACTAAATTTGGGCACCGTTTGCGTGGCCACAGTCACCAAGGTGAGTTTTTTTTCCCAATTAATTTCTACCCTGACTGGTCCAACATTTCTATAAATGTATTTGTTTTTGCAGGTTCTGGAACAAAATTACCTGATGATCGGTATCGACGGTTACAGCACTGACACTGGTTTAGATTCGTTTTGCCATCACGGTTCGTCGCCGTCTATATTTCCAGCCGGATTTTGCGCACTCAACGGAATCGAATTAACGCCACCCAGAGGTTCGCGTGGAGATTTCAAATGGGTCGACTACTTAAGAGTTACTAAATCGAGGGCCGCTCCAGTCGGCCTCTTCAATAAGGTGCGCACTCAAAAATAAAAACTCCCTTAGCGCAGGATTACTTCAACTTTTTTGATATTTATACTTGAAGGAACTGCCAGAACATGGTTTGAAGGTCGGCATGAAGTTGGAAGCGGTAGATTTGATGGAGCCGCGACTGATCTGCGTGGCGACCGTAGCCAAAGTAGTTGGTCGACTAATTTGCATTCATTTTGACGGTTGGGATTCCGCTTACGACCAGGTGCCAAGTATTTTTAACCTCCTTTTCTCTTAGCTTCATTTCATTCATTTATTTAATTTTAATTCATTAACTCTGTTGATTTTCTAATCTCTTAAGTGGTGTGATTGCGAATCGCCTGACCTTTATCCGGTCGGTTGGTGCGAGGTTGTTGGATATCCGCTGGAAGCACCCAGGATCGGTAAGCGCGACATGGGACGAAGAATGGACTGACGATTTTATACAAAATGTATTTGCCTAGTACATTTTGACCAATTTTTCTTCAATTCGCAGATGATGCGCTGGAGAAGAAGCGCAAAGCGAAGAATAGACCCAATAAATATAAAAAGAGTGAGTGTTAAATGATGCCTTAGTTAAAAAAAATGTAAGGCTTACCAGTTTTGTTTGTGCGGCAAAAGAGAAACGAAGAGGATGCGGTACGAGTGGCGGTTCCGCCAACGTAAAACACAAGCCTCCGGGTCGACCATGGGAATGGCCGAGCGAGGATGAACAATCCGTGTCGAGCGAGTATCATCAGAGCGGAGAACGTTCATCATCGTCGCTTCACGATCACAGCACGTCATATCAGGATGAGACGGCCTTTAGCGACACTGGTACTCCGTCGAGGATGCTCTTGTGGCGTCATTCGTGATGTGGGCTCTAGATAATGACCTTTTTCTCTTGTTTCCAACAGAAAACATAGACATCGACGGTGTCCTGGTTGAGGACGATCCAGTGACCGAAGACGCTGTACAGCCATCGACCGCCATTAACAACTTGTCCGCGAACTTCCAACAACTTCATCAGCAACAGTCCACGAAGACGATTCCCAGACTCGTGGAGGGCGGTGGAACTGGTGGAGTTGCTTTGACGTCGCATCAGAGCGTCATCACCCCTGAGTTGTGGTCGATTTTCGACGTCACTCAGTTTCTGCGAATCAACGATTGTGGCGCCTACAGCGAAAGTTTCACGAAAAAGGCAATTTTGTCTTCTATGTCTTAGTATCTTATTAATTGTATTAATTTATTTCAATTTAATTATTTATTAGTTTATTTTAGCATTTATTTTTGGACTTAATAATTTATTACTATGCATAGTTTATTAATTAATAGTAAAGTTGAAGTAAGCGTGAATTCAAGGAAATTAATACATATAGATAAATAAGCTTGGTTTACCTTTATTTTTTTGTATCAAATTTTAGAAAATCGACGGACGCAAACTTCTCACGTTGACCAAAGAACAGATCGTCAACTTGACCGGCATGAAAGTCGGACCGTCACTGAAGATTCACGATCTCATTCAGCAACTTAAAGCCAAAGTGCAAGTGTCTTGATGAGACGGACAAAGAAGCCAAACACCTGCAATCTTAGATATAATGAGGAACGAAATAGAGAAGGAAAGAGAGAGAAGACGACAAATCAAACTTGCTAAAATTATTAATGAATGTATTGCCCTCTGCATAATTAACTAGCGCGCGAGGTCTTTTTTTCTTTAAATATTTAGGCCTAAAGCCCTAATCATCTCGAGTCTTTTTTGACTTTTCATTGACTCATGAACTTGCGCGCACACCCTTGCTTTACTTCCAGCCCAGCTTTACCTGATTGCCGTTAACTAACCGCAAAAGCTGAAATGTATACTGAAACTTAGCATTTAATTATCGTGTGGAAACGAATTTTGTTGTTTAAGCGTTACGTGTGTGTACGAACGTATTTAGTTCAAAAGTATGCTGAATTGAGGTTAATTAAACGCTTATTTATCTAATCGAATTAAATCATCTTCGCCCCCTTCCAATTAATTAAGCATAAATGATATGCTCTATTTAAATAATTAAAATAAATTAAATAAATAAGGTTAGGCCTAAGCGATAATTATATAAATTAGAATCTAAACCAAATCATAGGACCAATGCTCATTAAGTACTGGTGGTTGCATATCGTAGTTGTGGACGTTATGGTCCCATTGAAATGCAGTACCCTGATACTGTAGGCCTAAACCTTTTAATTTCTTAATTTTGTAACAGAAGACAAAAAATGGATAAAAGATAGAACAGAGAACAACGAATTATAGTAAAGAAATACATGCATCTAACTTGATACTATGAAATTGGCATGAAAAGAATTGTTCTATTTGTCAGTGTGCAGTCGGCAGCCAGCGAGCCTCCACCGTGGCCGGTATCCTCCAAGCTGTGACTGGAAAACTTCGATGGCATCTCCATCTTCCATGCCGAGCTGAGAAAGTGCACACAAAGACGTCCAGAATTATGCCTTCAGAGATATAGGCCCACGCACCAAAGTAAGGGTCGTAATTTTAGCTAAGGAACGAATCTTACCTGTTTCGGCGTGCTTGCTTCGGTGACGGAGTCGCCGTCGAAACGAAATTTGACGTTGGCCCGTGAAAGGTTCTTGAGTGATTTATCGTACAAATAAGCAAATGAACGACAGATAAGCGAGTTTCGATTTATTTGTGCGCGCGCGAAGGTGCCGGTGTACGCACTGGTGCCGGATACAGTTTTGTTTCGCTTGAGCGTCGCAGAGTTGTCAATATACAATTACTGAGTACATGTACGCCTACGGTATAATCAAAGTTGGATGTCCTACCAAGCGTTCACAATACGTTGTCATGAGTTTTCTCAGCGTGCTGTTTTTCTTGATCTTGAATTCAATAGTGCTGCCAACTTGGTCGACGACCTTCAGCTTGATGTGCTCGCTCTCCTGCTTGGTGGGGTCCGGGATTGGTATCGCATTCTGCGAGCACAATAATATCCAACAATTGTAACTAAGCGCGCATTCGTTTGTCACAGAATGTCATTCGAGCGTTAGTACATGAAGGCCTTTACGAGCGTATTTCAGTGACACAGTTGCCTCTCTGACTCTGCATGTGACCGAGTCTCTGTCACTGACATTCTGTGACATTCGGCCCGTCGGAGTTACACAGTAATTAAACGGCCGGTATATCCCGTGCGTATACCAAGTGGAATCACCCTTTCTTTAGTATCTGCCCGCAACACGCGAAGCCAGTTTAGAGCTCCACGAAGCAAGCACGTTTCCATTCAAGTCGGCGAATTGACCGACGCGCTTGCGGGCAGATACCAAACAATCGTGTTGACAGGATAATTGTTACGGTTCGCGGCCTTGGTTCATTTCGAGGGTGAAATTTGGCGCCATTTTTCCTTGGCTGCTTTGTGCACAGGGCAGGGGTAGGGGAGGGAGAATGCGAATTTTAACAAGAAATAACACGCAACAAACGCAAAACCAAACCTCACCTTCTTATCTTCGCCTTCCGAAGACGACATTCTAAAAACCTGGCCTGATGACCTCGTAAAAATGCGAAATATTTGCGGTTTTTAGCGACGAGATGAGGAGCGACAAGACGTACGACACGCACTCCCGCGTTCAACTTATCAGAACACGTGATGCCTAGTGCTCTAGGTGCGAAATGACGTCACAGCGTGACGTCGTCTGCAATGTGCAAAGGTTATCAGCAGTTTAACTTTTTTTACTGTAGCCTACCGGTAGTGAAAATTAACATTGTAAGAGAGAATAAACATTGAATAAAATAAGATTTTATATTTCAATAATAAAAAATGCAAATTGATTCAATAAAACGGATTAAGACGGATTGACCGACGTACGCATTTGCGGGCAGATGGGCCTACCAAACAATCGTTTTGACAGGATAATTGTGACAGTTCGCGGACATGATTGAGAAGGCGGCGCGCGCGGCCATGCAAAAACCGCAAATTTTTCGTATTCAAACGAGGTCAAGTTATTAAAATGTCGTCTTACGCGTAAGCCGAAGACAAGTCGAACACCTTCGACTTATCTTCGGCTTCCGAAGACGACATTCTAATAACTGAATATACCAGTAGCCCTACGAACATACAAGTGTATATAGTTATGGCACGTCATCAAAGAAATACTTATAAAATTAACGATTGACACCAACCAATTAAGCTGCTCCAAAAAAAAGTGCACTGGGAACAGTAAAGGCTATAGATTATAAAATTCATACCAACATGGCACCAGCAAACAGCAATATGCTGCTTGTGTGATACACGTGATATATAATGTATCAATTTCCAGACATTAAAGTTTAAAAATTTCGTTTTTTTTTCTAAAATGTCAAGATCATGCACATCGTCCAAACGAATGGATCATGGACGCATAGGCCTTTGCAATGCGATTAAAAAATAATTGTAATCAATACCCAGAGAAGTTAATAACACATGGTGCCTGTCTGGAGTTAAGTTGATCATCAATCTAGTGCAGACCCAACATGTTGATCATCTCGGTCTTCATGATGAATTTTTGAATTTTGCCAGTCACAGTCATCGGGAAGGTGCTTACGAAACGAATGTAGCGTGGAATTTTGAAATGAGAAATCTGGAAATAATATAAAAATGAAATTATAATGAAGTCAAAAAATGAAAATTACCGGAATATTAAATGTACAGTAGAGAAATGAGATAGTAGCGGGTAAGACTTTTTGAAACTTATATACGGTACCTTTCCCTTGCAATATTGCCTAATATCATCTTCAGTCAACGTCTGACCATCCAATAATTTAATCCAGACGCAGAGTTCCTCTCCGAGTCTCTTGTCGGGCACCCCCACGACCTTTAATGAATTCAAGAAAACATTAGTCTAAAGATGGGGTCTTGCAATTAGAACACCTGGAAGAAGAATAAAACTCACTTGAGCGTCCGCAATGAGCGGATGAGTATGTAGGAAGTCTTCGATTTCACGAGGATAAATATTCTCGCCTCCTCGAATGACGATGTCCTTGATGCGGCCGACGATCTGACCATATCCGTCCTCGTGCATAACGAATAAATCTCTAAATATAAAAACAAGTAAAATATATTAAGTTAGATAAGTTTTGTAATAATGTAAAACTTAGTGATTTTATCGAAACCAGACAGCTTCTTAAAAGTGCACTGAATCAAACCTAATTGTCAAGACAGACGTACCCAGTGCGGTACCAGCCAGCGGGCGTCACAGCCTCTTTCGTTTTGACGTCATCGTTCCAGTAGCCGAGCATCGTGGAGAAACCGCGAGTCCACAGCTCGCCCATTTTGCCAATCGGAAGGGTTTTATCGTTCTCGTCCACAACCTTGACCTACAAAATTACAGGAAAATGGAAATCAAAGGATCATAGTGTGTCACTAATTGCACAAAGATTATCAAGTGAACATTTGTAAATTTCTGGTACCTCCAAGTGATCTAGAGGATATCCCACTTTCGTCGATCTCGTTTCGATGCTGTCGCCAACACTGCAAGCGAAACTGACGGGACTCGTTTCCGTTGAACCGTAGACCACCTGAGGTGCACGCAAGAAAGTAGTTGTTATAATTACAGATTTAAACTTCGATTAACTAACTGAATCATTTAATTAATAAATGCGATTATTTGACAAACAAATAAATGCTAACAATGAGGTTCTTTGCGTTCATTTTGGAGACAGTTTGTCGCACAAGTTCTTCTGGACAAGGAGCTCCGGACATGATACCTTCAGGAAGAAAATAATTTTTAAATGATACCGGTAATAATAACTGATACGGTACCTTAATGAATTATGAATAATTAATTAATCTAAATATAATAGGCCCATAATAAAAATAAGAAAATTAAATTGTTAACAAAATTTAAATATTCGATGCACCAACCGGTTTTTAGACTCGAGTAGTCGTAGTCGTTAAACCGAGGATGATTTAGCATGTCGACGAACATGGTTGGCGTACCATAAACTGACGTGCACCTTACATGTAAAGACAATAGAATTAAGTTAAGAAGCGCGCGATTTTCACGTACACGTACGGTACAACAAAGCAGGGAAGCAGGAATTAAGCAGGCCCGGGAAGTGGGTCTATAAATCAAACCAAAAGAAAAATAAAGAAACCTTTCTCTAAACTCACTTTTCTTCGTCTATCGCTCTGAGTGAAGCCTCTGCCTCGAATGATGGCGAAGGACAGACGGCTGAAATTCCATGCGTGAGGACACCCCAGGCACCCAGGATGTTGCCAAAGCAATGGTACAGCGGAACGCTGATGCACAACCTGTGAGGCTGCAACACAATTACCGGAACTAGATTATTGAAACAATATAAGCTTAATTCATTAAATAACTAAATATAAATAAAATATCAAAATGAATTAAAGCACCGATAAATGAATAAATAAAACTCAAATCAATTAAACACATATATTCAATTAACTAAATGAGATTAAAAATGAAGGCGTTCGTTGTTAGAATTACAATGTACCTCGAGATTGTACTGCAGTCGTCGTCCGACGAAATACGAATTATTGATTATGTTGTGATGAGACAAGGTCGCTCCTTTTGGATTACCCGTGGTTCCCTGAATAATATAGAAACAAATAAAACAAAATATTTAAAGACAAACAATAAATTAATTAAAAGATCGTCGTTTTGATCGTGAAACGTACAGACGTGAACTGGATATTGACCGGGTCATCCGGTTGGATGCCTTGGATGAGATCTGATAACAAGCTCTCTTGTTCGCTTCCGCCAGCCGTCATGAGATCGTCGAATTTTAATGCGCCACTTTGGAGAAAGGGATAATTTATCACGAGACGAAACGAGACACAGTTAAATGATTAAATTGTGCAACAAAACAACAAAATCAATCAATCAAACAAAAAAACTTGACCCCTACGGCTTATTTTTATCCGAGATCATTATGAGAAACTTTAGGTCTGGAAGGCTGCAAAGAGAAAAAAATGAACAAATCAAACACGCATCGACAACATGATCAGATTGAAACGCAATTAGCGAAGTAAGTCAATAAGTCTACTTTAAAGCAGTAATTCAATTAAGCCAAGGTTCAAAACTGGCGAATGTGCAAAGGGCGCTTAATGCTTTCATTTGAGAAAGATACGCATTTGAGGAATATATTTGCTTACCGTATTATTAAATACAATGTATATCTGTTCAGACACTTGAGAAGTGAAAAAAAGTATAAAGCTGCTCTTTAAGCTTTTAATTCACTCTGAATGGATGAAAATGAAAACAATCCACGTTTTGCACCCCCCGATAAAAATAAAGCGCCTATATTATGGGCAAATATTCAATTCATTTTTGTATTATTAAAATAAATATTAATTAACCATTACTTAATAATTGTATTCACGAGCTTTAAATATTAGCTCACGCTTTGCTGTTGATCTGCACGGTATTGGAGGTTTCTATTTCCGGTGCGATTCTGGTGAGGATCTGGTAGTAATCCTGACTCTTGAAGGATTCGGCCGAGATCACAGCAGACACGCCGACCTTCTTGAGGCAGTAGGCCAGCTCATTGCACTGATATGCAGGATTTATGCACACCTGTGATTTCAAAATAAAGCAAAATAATAAATAAAATAATCAAAACCCAAGTGGAGAATAATTTTAAAAAAATTAACAAGAGTGACTTTCCAGGATTAATCCAGCCCGTGCCGTGGCGTACTGCGTGA
This sequence comes from Polyzonium germanicum, assembly GCA_034700265.1. Lineage (NCBI taxonomy): Eukaryota > Metazoa > Arthropoda > Diplopoda > Polyzoniida > Polyzoniidae > Polyzonium > Polyzonium germanicum. The sequence continues at coordinate 12,835 of JAQIYI010000946.1, forward strand.
GCAGCCACTCGTAACTGTTCGGGCCCCAGATGCCCACGCGATCACCCTTCTTCAGACCCAGACTTAACAATCCGGTTGCCAACTTGTCCACCTTGAACGAATACAAATTATTATAATAATGAAAGCCAAGTCAATCAATTAAGATCTGAGCCGAAAATGCAGGTAATTAAACAAACTAGCAAATTAATTCATATCCGGCTGCATGCAAGCAAGGTTATTTGTGTATTGGAAAAATTATATAAATTAAGACGATCTTGATGAGCAAAATAAAACTAATGTTTTGAAGCTTTAATTTAATTAATTTTTAATACGAACGTCGTCTCTCAGTTGCAGGAAGTTCTTGCGGACGGCCTGCCTGACGACGACTGCGGCCAGTCGATCGGTACCGTACTTGTCGGCCGCTTCGTCGAGCACTTTGCTGAGCGTGACTCCGAGCAAAGGCACGGACGAAGTGCCGTGCCGATAGCTGAGGCCAGCAGCAGCAGCAGCAGTGGCCGCGCAAGCAGCTGCGGACGTTGTCGGTGACGCACACGTTTGGACGACGTGTTCAGAAACGGCGACGGCGGCGACGCTCGCTTTCATCCGGCAGAAGTTGGGCCACCAAAAATCCACGGACAAAGCCGAAGCACGGCCAGGCACCATCCTAACACGTTGAAAAAATGCACAGGTGAATTATTAATAAATAAAATGTAAATGCAATGAATCCCAATGATAAGGATAAATTGATAATACACAATTTGTAAAGTAAATCTTTATACACTTGTAATTTCTTTGTTTGTTTATCGTATCATTAAATTAAAAATAAGAGTTTATGACACTTTAGTAAACACTATTAATTAGTATCAAATTAGTATGTATATATAATTAAATTGCCATTAATGCATATTGGAAAAAATAAAGTATCGATTACAGGGTGCCATAGATGACATTTGCAATTTGAGAACGATGGCCGAATTATCTTTTGCAGATATAAAAACTCAAGGGTTGCAGAGATTATTTAATAGGCCTTAAGTTATACTTGAATAAATTATTTTTTAAAGCAAATCAACTTTGATCCGAGTGTATCATGCCTTGGGGAATAATCCAACGATTATAAAATATCCTCATTTAGGACTAGATCCACTTAATTTTTTTGTCTATTCTTATTTTTTTGCTCTTTGACACCGTGACTTAAATTGGAGTCTGTTATGCTTGGCATCTGATTCAGTGAGAACAGCTGTTGAGAAACTCTCCGTATAACTCAAATAACGCAAATCACGCAATCTATTCTGGCCGAAATAGATAATATTTGAAAAGATAAAAATTAATTACCAGGAAATAATTACATGGCGATTTCACGATAACTGATCGTAGGCCTAATCAATGTTGAAAATAAAGCACGGCCTGAAGTATACATAAACTTGGCAACCTTATTTCCTCTTATCATAATGTATAATTATAAATTTGCAGATCAATATAAATTAGAATAAATTAGCAGAGTAGCAGAGT
>JAQIYI010000947.1:0-14296 GCA_034700265.1 Polyzonium germanicum
ACTATGTATTTATTTATTTAATTATGTATTTATTACGGTCTTCATTTATTTATTTATTTATTTAATTGTGTATTAATGTATTTATTTATTTCATTGTGTATTTATGTATGTATTCATTTAAGTATTCCTTTATTTATTTATTTAATTACTTATATAATTGTGTATTTACGTCTTCCTTTAGTTATATATTTATTTATATATGTTATTTAATTATTACGCTCATAAATACTCATTTTATATATTTTAAATTACTTCGCTATTTTTTTAATATTATGTGCCTACTATATTTTTATTTTTATTAGTCTTAAACGGTACTCACTCCGAAGCCAAGATTGAAGAGGATGAGTTGTCTGGTTTGGCGGAAAGCAACGAAGAAAATGCAGAACATCAACGTTACTTCGACGAAAAATATTAGGAAAAAATTTCGAATACCTGGAACAATGCCAAAAAAGCAATCATTGACCTGATTAATTGTTAGGGCCATTGATTCATTTAATTATACTTTAAATATATGCCTAGGGTAGCACTTCACACGGATTCGCGACACAGACCTATATTTTCTTTGAACTTTTCAATTGAACATAGAAATAACGAGTTTTTGTAGGCCTACTGTAGGCATGTAGGCCTATATAACACCAATTGTTCACTTGTCCCCTATCTAAGTATTATTAAAGTGACAAATAGTCTTGCAATGGCGTCGCGGGCATATTTGTCAGTTCAACCTGGTTTAAACGTAAATTGTTCGATTGTTTCCGAATTTTGTTCAATTTTGTTTCATTTACATATTCAGTGTCATATTTACAGATTCATAAACCCCTTTCTGTTTAACCCATGACCTTAGGCCCAAGTCTTTAACTTCCTGCACAGCTTTAAAGGCGGTTTAGACGAGCCGATATTTTCTCATCGGACTTAAAATCAGTTAAGTCTAATCTAAAGACCTAAATTAAACTTCCTGACTGCCGTACGTCAAGAGCATTGGCTGCCTGACGCTAATTTAATCAAACATAGCCTATATTCCAAGGTTAAAGGAATGTACAGAGGTTAAGTTGTTTAAGACATATTTTAAATCATTAAATGACAAATGGATTAAATGGATGTAGGCCTACGGAATTAGACCATGAGGATATTGTCTGCTGAGGAACTCATTTTGCCCGGACAGAAGTGGGGAAAAAAGCAGACGACAAATTATCATCATTATCAACAACTTGCATTGGGCTCTGTCATTCCGCAAATCTCGCAGATGCTTTTTCACCAACTTTCGACGAAGTTAGAAAACAAAAGTGCGAACGAAAAGTTTTAGATTATTTATTTGATCGAGTGAGGAACATTTTTTACAAGTGTTTGAATGACTTAACCAATTTTTACGAAATTGTTACATACTTACACCAGGTTTTGACAAAAGTTCGATCTAGACGGCTTTTTTTGGAAATTTTTCAATTCATTGTATAATTTTGACATGAAATAAATGAACAATTGATCGAGCGAAGTGAACGAGGAAATCTTTTATTCTGAGCGAATTATCTAATTTTAAGTAATTTGTAGGAAATTACAGTATTACGTTTTTACAGAATTTTATCTGTTTTATTTTTTGACTAAACTTTAAATAATAACACAAGAAATTAAATATCGTGGTCATCAAATTCTTATTAGGCCCTAAAAATATTATAATATATATTATAATAATTATATACGGTAAATAGGTCTATCATAATAATTATATAAATATGAAATTAATTATATAGGTAAATATTATTATAATTATGTAAATAGGCCCCTATAAATAGGCTAATATAATAATTATATAAATATTAAAATAATTATAAATATAATAATTATATAAATATTAACATAACTATAAATATAATAATTATATAAATATTAAAATAATTATAAATATAATAATTATATTGTGGCGACCAGGCGACCTTACGTTTTAATGATTAATTAATGATTACAATCAAAATGATTATAAATATAATAATTATATAAGTATTATAATAATTACATAAATATTATAATACCGGTAATTATATAAATATTATAATAATTTACATAATATGACTGACCCGTCGATCTCGTCGCGAAGGCGTAAAGGAAGTAAGCGGTGGTGGCCAGAGCGACGAGGACGGAGCCGACGCCGTAGAGCCAGAGGTGCGGCAGCTTTCGAGCGATGACCGCGTAGACGCCGGTGATCAGAATGAGGGCGCCGGCGACGTGAAAATGTGGCTCTTGGGGCATCACTATGGTCGTGGTGATGGTTAGCGCGGTTCCGACCATGACCAGCCCGGTTTCCATGTAGACCGTTTTCTCTTTCATTTCGGTTCGGTTTTCAGTCAGATGCGTGCAAGCACATTCGTTACAATTTGATCGATCGATCGATCGTCAATTGGGCAGGCCTTGGGCCTGTCGTGAATAATTGGGCCCTAGCTCGGCGCAGCTATTTCCCCTGCGTTACGTTTTCTGGCTCGACGCATTCGCGCTATAAGTGACCCCTCCCGACCGATGGTGATCATCTGATCCAAATTGGAGCCCAGTCCTGCCTCTCTCGCCCTGACCTCCATTTTAATTTTAATTTTAACTGCTTTGTTGGAGCCCAATTGAAACTTAAATGCTGTGGAAGTTTTCGGCGGTGTCCTGGGACGTCGCTAGCAGGCTGCGAACTTAGGCCCAGCGTCGTCCCCATGGTGCGTGCGCAGCTGTGCGTTACGAGCTTTTCACATTGATTGGCAGCCAACATTTCACACTACCATGAGAACTCCATCCAAAGGCAGGTTTTTGACTTCTTTGTAGGGCTGATTCGACTCGCAGCGAGTTTTTATCGCGCGACCCGACGCGACAATTGAGTTTCCTACAAGTTGGCAGGAATCTTTTGTCGCGTCGGATCGCGCGATAAAACCTCCACCATGCGAATCAACAATAAACATCTCCTTATGCCTTCAAACAATTAAGAGATGTCGTACATGGCTTTCTGGATCTTAAATATAGGCCTAATTGTTCGAGCGAGCGAGGAGCTATACACGATGTTTTACCGGAAGTATGTGGGCGCCGCCATTGCAAATGTGATGGAATCGCGGCGTTCCGACCAAGGTCTTTCTTTTGCCGTATCCGTTGCAGTCTTTGCAACCACATTTGCAATGGCGGCGCCATTTACATCCGGTAAAACGTCATGTATAGACGATTTTTTTGGCAGACGAATCTAGCCGCCATTGGATGTTAGCAGAGTGAAGATTATCTGTGCACCTGTTTGTTCTTCGCTTGTTTAAATTGAAAAATTCAGGTTCTAGACAGAAGACAGTTAGCGCCCATGACATTGCTGAGTGGAGTAGGAAAGAGGGAAGATAGGCCTAACTCAAGAGTGAGTCATGGGAGTCATTCCAAAAAAGGTCATATGTAGCATACAGGATTAGAAACCACAGCTGCATGTTAAGGGGTGACCTCCATCGCATTGTGGCGCGGACGCGTTAGGCGGAAGCACAGTTTCACCGGAAGTGCTCCGGAAAGTGCCGGAAAGGAACTAAATTTCAGAAAAAGATTGTTAATCAGGTGTATATGGTCCGATTTGTTCCAACAAAGTGTGATAATTATTAAAAGAAAACAAACTAAATGATAAAAATAAAAACAAAAAAGTCAAATTAAATTGGACCACTCCTTCAAGTTGTCAACTAATTGTCCGAGCAAGCGAAGCGAGGGAGGACTTTACAATTTGGGTGTGGGGATTTCCTCAATTTGATCATTTGACGTCAGTTAAAATAATTATATTTACACCAATTAGGCCTACCAGTAAATGCAAATATATATTTTTTTATTTTGCAGACTTTCAAGTGGCACAAGCCATTTCCTCACGATTCGTGATTACAATGATCTAACCGCAAGCCATAAACTGGCTTCCTAGGCTAGGCAGATTAGGCTTACTCAGTAGGCCCATGAGGTTTTCTTTTCTTGCAACATTTAAGTGCTTATTAATGCGCATTGCATAAATTACAATTCTACAGGGTCACCCAAAAATAAGTAGACCTGTTTTTAACAGCAGCTAATCATTGTTGACAGGCGAGTTATTTCGCGCGTGATGGTGGGCATATGTGACTCACCCGATAGATGCACCGCATTTTATCTCTTCAGGAATTATTATTATACTATTTTAATACACTAAGGAATATGTGGCGTCAGTATGTCGTCATTCATTGAACCTGTGACGGTTAGTCGTTAGAAAAGCGATCGCTGAAGCCTTGATTGATGGCCAAATTCAAATTCAGTTGCCTTTCTTAATTAAAGGGGAAACGACAGTTCCGACGATTCGACGACATATGCCATGATAATATTTTTATTTCATGTAGTTCCTTACATTTTCTACGCTGAATGAAACGCGCTTCAACCTCTCTCACGGGAGGCGCCATCTTGAATATAAGGTAAACGAAACCCCGCAGTTTTATTCCATTAATGTCTAGGATAATCATCGAAGGCGCATGACGTGTGTCACGTGGCACATATGGATGAAGTACATGGCGCTTACCGGAAGTGAGGATAGGTTAATTTATTTCAAATAAATGCTAATAAAAATAGGCATTTTTATTACAAAAAAAATCTAAAATTACAAGAAATATCTTTAAAAATACTGCACGATTTGAAAAAGGTGAAACTAAAAAAAGTAAAACTTCTTGCAGTTATTCCCCTTTAAAAGGAAATCGAACGATGAGAGGTTGTTCATTTTCGTAGCTTTTTCCGATCAGTAATAATGATGAGCCATTAAAAACTGTCTAGTTGTTGGGTCCCTCAAACAACATGGACTCGACATATAAAAAAACGAAGGAAAAAATGCTACTTAAGAATTACAGTGAGAGGTCCGGGTTTGATCTACCTGCACAGTGACGTAACGCGTGACGTTTCAAGTCTTTATGGTTTCTAGCCGGAAACCGTGACGTTTGCACCTGTGATCACCATGACATACCTACCGCGTGTGAATTTACTGCCTGGCTTTACCGTGAACAACCTTTTTGAAAAATAAAATAAAATAAAACCATGTTTATTTTTCATTCGCTATCGTGCAGCTAACGAGGAAACATCAACAACTGCGGCGACAAAGTTTGCCCTGTTCAGTGCTCTGAATCCCGTGACTAACAGCAAAGCAAAAAATGGTAGGTGCTATAGCTAATCGGCATTGGTTTCCATTGTTTGTCAAATATACGCTCGTATAATCAATTATACAGGGTGTGTCCGAATAGAACTCAGCTGGCAAGTCTTGAACGTGATGTGCACAATAGACAGGATAAGCTACACGTAAAAGCCAACGTGAACGCCAAAGAATGACGTCATTTCAACTTATTTGCAAAATATGCCTGCTTGGCGTGTAATGATAATGATAATGATAGGATTTCGGGGTCAACTAGTCAAGTGGACGCAATTACAGACCCCTAGGCCCTGCATAACCAAGGGACAAGACAAACACCCAAGGGTTTTTTTTAGGTTTTCAAGGTTTTTAAAATCGTAAACATAATATTTGTCGTAGTTTGATTTTTTTTTCCAATAAAAATGCTTATTTTGAGCATTTTTTTCTTGAAATAAATAAGTGGTTTTTGTAACCAGTTTAAATACGCTTAGTCGCTTTGGCGAAAAGCGTTTTCCAGTTTGTTCTTGCATTGGGTACCTGTACTTACTCGTATTTGTATACAATAGACACCCATGTACGTTCATTGTAGGCCAACATGTAAACTATAAAAAAACGTCCTGATTTATAACGAGTTTAATTATTTTGTTTTTACATTGCGAAATTCTGTTTGAGCCTTTCAGGCTTAAATAATGAAATTTTTTTTAAATAAATACAAAAGAAACAAAAAGAAAAACACGTGGAAAAAAACTATCGGCATAAATAGGCCTTTAAAAACATGAAAGAGGAAATGCATGTAAGAATGGAAAGCTAAAAACCGCCTGGTATATTGGCTAATAATGAGCTTGTACGGCTTGTAAGCTTACATAATGGGCTTACATATATAAGAAGTGTATTTTTTATCTTTTGTTTTTTGTGACTTTTGAGTCACGCTTATTAACATCTAGGCTATTCTTTGAACGAATTACATGTACGGATACGGTATTCGATTTTCGCCTGATAGCCTACATGTGCAGTATGAGCAGCTGCAGGCCTAAAGAGTACATTGTACTTGTATGATTTTTCAAAAACTTAAAGGGGTCTCCACTTTACTTCAGCGTTTTTTTTTAATTTGTTCACTATTTAATTTGCTTTTTTTTAATAATTATCTAAATTTATTCGAATGAAATCGGACCATAAATACCTGATTTATTCAATTTCATAAAAATTGGTGCATGTTTTTTTTTGCAACTTTCCGGAGCACTTCCGGTAAAACTGTGCTACCACGTATCATGATATTCGACATGAAAGTGTTTTGCCCACTAAATTTAAGTCTCAGACGAAAATGACTAATGCAAATCTCAGACCTGTCTCGAGTCCAGACAGCTTTGGCAACTATTATATGAAGGGAGGTTACGGTCAAAATTCATGACGTGCGCAAAACTGCAGATAATAATTATTAGTTGCAGTTCTGCGCACGTTACAATTAATTATAACAATTAGTTAACATTAACAAACAATTAACATAACAATTAATTGTTATGGTAATCGCGCTTCATAACCTGGAAGTTAGTAAAGCTGGAATCACTAATGACTTTTAGAGCTGACACGACTTGAAGAAATCCCAAGGCAGGTTGAGTAAATAAGTCATTTTTTTCCATTCAGAGAGAATGGAGAAATGCAGAGCCTGTCTTGGGATTCTTTCAAGTCAAGCCGCATCTAAAAGTCATTAGTGATTCCAGCCTAAAGCTGTCTCGACTCGAGACGGCCTTAATTTCTAACGCCAATGGTGTAATAAAATACGTAATGGTGTATCCACCTTTTCCCGCAGGAAATATATGGGCGTGGCTTAGGTGCCAACCGCCATTGCTCTACTGCCCTTTTAGCGTAACGTCTACGTGCAACGTCACGCGTTGCTCACGCCTACTCTGTGGTCTAAGCCAATCGCGATGAGGCAGTAGCATAATGGCGGACAGACAAACTCCTGCGGAAAAAGGTGGATTGGTTCTCTGCCATGTTTTTTTCTCACAGAAATCTACTTTTCTGCTGCTGTTCATCTGCGCTCTAAGCATCGACACGAACGCTGCGCAGGACCGACCGGACCCCGCCTACGAGATGTTCCGCAACTTCATGGGGCAGTTTCCGGGCAACAACTTCGTGGACCCGACTCGATTCATGCCCGCCGAAGGAGGGGCGCCATTCCCAGGCGGTGCTTTCGGTCCGGCCTCGTTCAGCCCATTCCCTACAGGAGGAGCAGGAGGAACTCCTTTCGGACCCGGCAATAATCCGTTTGTGCCTCAAGGTGAAGACTCGGGCACCTCGGGTGTCACGTTTGGCACCTATGGTAACACGGTCTATCCGATTGTCAATGGCATGGGGTACAGTGGACCTTTCCAATCGTCCGAGGCCGGCATTCCTAATCCTAACTATGGCAATATAGGAAGTGGCGGCGGCGGCAGTGCGTTTGCAGGAACCGCGAGTGGCCAGCCAGCAGGTGGCGCTGGAAACGTTCCCATTGTGAACACAAGAGTGAATGGCGGTGGCAGCGCCATTGGCGGACCCAATGGTGAGCATCTCATTGTCGTTCTTGGTGATTCGCCTTGATTCGTGATTGCCAATCTCAATTTCTAAAAATGTCCCAAGGACCGGTAACGTCAGTGATGAAGGCGCCGGATGGCAGCCAAGTTTCGGTTGCGGTCAGAAATTCTCCGGATGGACGTCCAGTCTTCAGGTCGGAAACCGTTCAAGGACCAAACGATTTCCATGGCACTGCCTTCGCCTATTCTACCGGATGAACGACTCCTCCAAAGGAACGTCCAATGACGAGCAAGGATTACTAGAAGGCTTAGTGGTGTCACTTCTGTGACAATCTTTCTTATTTCTTGTTTTGGGGTTTTTCTTGTACAATTTTGTAATAAATTCTTGAAAAATGAATCGTTTTTTCGAATTTTCTTTCCAGATCTTGCAAGGGCGTACAGTCGGGTTAAACAAAGCAAAATTAAAACGGGGGGTTAGATTCATTCCTGAATCCCTTGGATATTCATCTGGTTTCCCTTGGTCCTTGTGGCCTGTCGACCCAAAAGCAAGTTAATAGCTGAAGACTGGTAATTACTAATTAAATGTAAATCATTTCCGTCTGGAACAACATAGGCCTGCCGTATTTTCTTTGTTATTCATTGGGTAAACGTAGGTCCGTGGCAGAACTGCGAGATTTTTGAACAAACCATTGATCACACAGGTCTGTCAATTATACAGAGTACTTTAATAATTGTACATCGATGAGAAATTGTGAATATCTAGGCTTACGTAACTAAATTGCTTAGTAGAGTACGCGTGGACATTCACATTTTCTTATCGATGAATAATTAATTATTAAAGGGGAAGTGACACTAAGTTTGACTTTTTTTAGTTTCAGCTTTTGTCAAATCGGCTTATTTTTAAAAATAATATTTGTTGATAATTTTAGATTTTTTTTGCAATAAAAATATCTATATTTAGCATTTATTTGGAATAATTGGTTGGCCCCGCTCACTTCCGGTAAACAACGTGTAGTTCATCGAGATGTGCCACGTGACGCTCCCTTAACGACTCACGTCAACGATGCTCGTGTTTTTAGCATTTATTTAAAATAATATAAGCTACTCTCACTTCCGGTATAGGATATGTGCTTCATCGAGATGCGCCACGTGACACTCTAGCGCCCCACGTGATATTCTCTGGCGCTTCACGCGACACACGTCATGCGCCTTCGATGATCGTACACCTTAATGGAATAATAACGGGGATTCGGGTAGATTTTATTAAAAAATAATGGCGCCTGCTATGAGAGAAGATGAAAATAATGAGAAAAGATTAAAATATTGTCGTAGAATATCGTCGAATAAGGCGTTTCATCGGATGAACGGTGAGTATTTGCTTTGAAAATCGGAACTGTCGCTTCGTCTTTAAAGCATATCTGACCGGAAATCGGAAGGTCGTGGGATGGTGCCCCACCTGAGGCATACCTTATGTTTCTCTCACACACACAACAATAAAATATGTCCGACATAAAAAGAACTCATTATCATAAGGATGATGATATTAGTTTGATCCAATTTGGCATACAGTATGTTAGGCTTATGTGCTGCTCAGTTGAGGCCTTTTCATTGCCAAATGGAGAAAAAAAGCAGTAAGAAGTTTGCGAGGCTTCTTTCGTTTCTAATGTCAAGTTCCGCACTTAGTAGGTATCGTTGTGTGACGCACATATGGCCTTTTCATTTGTAAGATTTCCATTAATCACGTCCCATCAATGGAATGGAAAAACGAAAATAATTCTTGGCTGGAAAGCAGAAAACCCTATATAAGCTGTGAGACGTCCGGCTTTCGCGGTTCGCTCCCTTAGATCATCTGAAGAGACGTTGGACATCTTACTACAGCCGCCCAAGATGCTGCAGCTGCTCTTTCTCGCCTACGTGATCGCCCTGAAGGTCTACAAGAAAACTGCGCCAAACGGAAAGCTGACGGTCTACTTGGGGAAGCGAGACTTCGTGGACCGCTTGTCGAGCGTCGAAGTCATCGACGGCGTGGTCGTCGTTGACGCCGACTACTTGCAAGGCCGGAAGGTACTAAGGGCTATTTCGCAGCACTACTAACCTAAATGTCGCCTGCCCGTTGTCACAAAAGTCGCTTTTCAGCCATTTCTCAGTAGCTATCGATCATAATTGCGATAGTAGGAATGGGTGACTTACCCGACAGATGCCGTAGCGATCATTGTAAATAAATGTAAATACTTTTAGATGTCCTCGCTCCGCTCGACCCTAATGTAGACCGCATCCCGGCCAATAGAAGCGAACCGCCCAGACTTTTGTCCGTTTGCGAGAGATAATTGAAACTATTGGTCCTCAATTAACGCTTAAGTGTTATTTTTGTTCACCTCCATGCTGGATGAAGATATTTGGACACGTGACCACCACGTTTAGATATGGCCGCGAAGAGGACGAGGTGATGGGCCTCAAGTTCAGCAAGGAACTGGTAGTGACGCAACAGCAGATTTGTCCGTTTCCTGAGAAACAGGTGCAAAAGCTGACCCTGATGCAGGTAAGCCGCGCGTCCGAGGACTCTTCAAGTGGCCATCAAATACTGTCCCATGGATGAAGTGAGCTTGTTTTAATGCGTTTCAGGACCGTCTGATCAAGCGACTCGGCTCCAACGCCTACCCCTTCACCTTCGAACTGCCGCCCAATTCGCCTTGCTCGGTGACCCTGCAACCTGGCGGCTTCTACGACGGAAAGCCGTTAGGCGTGCAGTACCAAATGAAGGCGTACGTGGGCGAAAGCTTCGAGCGCAGGCCGCACAAGAGGAACTCTGTTGGAATGGCAATCAGAAAGGTGAGCAGAACAGTTTACTACTGGTGGTTACTACTATAGTTAAAGGGCGTTCAAGAGAGGTTCGGCTTACGAGGTTTCTCCGAGATTCTCGAATGGTTTTTTGGACAACAAGGTCCCCAGGAGGCGTCAATAAGTTTCACTTTTTTGGTTTCAAGTTTGTCCCAAAATATTCCTCATGTTTTACCGGAACTATATGGGCGCCGCCATTGGGAATGTGGTTGCATAACCACATTAAAACAAACAAATTAAAAACATAAACAAACATTCACAAATATTTAACAACATTTTAAAACATGAAACTATTTTAAAACATTTAAAAATCATTAAAAAATCATTTAAAAATCATTAAAAAAACATTTTTGAAAACACATTTTTAAAAAACATTTTTAAAAAACATTTCGAAAACACATTTTTAACGCATGATTAAAACACATCATCGTTGACTTAAAAAACTTTTTAAAAACATTAACAAATATTTAAACGTCAAAAATCATTTAAACATTAAAAAAACATTCAAATATATTTGAAAACATTAAAGAACATTTAAAAACATTTCAGAAACATTGTACAAACATTTAATAGGTCCAGTTCGCCCCATTGGAAGACAACCTGCGACAGCCGCACACGGCGGTGAGCAAGAGCTTCTCGCTGAGTCCGGGCAAAGTGGACCTGCAGGTGACCCTGGAGCGCGAGGTCTTCTACCACGGAGAGGTCCTGGCCGTGAGCGTCACCATCTCCAACCAGTCGAAGAAGATGGTGCGCGCCATCCAAGCGGCCGTCATCCAGACGTGCGAGCTCACCATGATCAACAGCCAGTACAGCCGCGAGGTGGCCAACATGGAGACCAAGGAAGGCTGTCCGGTGTCTCCGGCATCCAAGCTCAACACGGTGTTCTACCTGTGCCCTTCGGCGTCCAAGAACCGCGACCGCCGAGGAATCGCGCTGGACGGCCGCATGAGAGACGAGGACACGCAGCTCGCGTCGTCCACCATCTTCGCCGAGGGCAACAACCCGAACGACGCCGTCGGCATCATCGTGTCCTACCTGGTGCGCGTCAAGCTGAACCTGGGAGCGCTTGGAGGCGACGTGGTCGCCGACCTGCCCTTCAAGCTCATGCACCCCGGGCCGGACAAGAACGAGGTCGCCAAAGGACCCCTGCAAAGCGTGCCTTCCGCTCAGCAAAAGCGGTCGGGGTTCAAGTCGCAGAAGTCCATGCAGCAGTCCGTCGATGTTGTCTTCGAGGACTTCGCCAAATGGCGCCAATCCATTGAAGAGGAATAGAGTGGAGACACTTCCAAGTCACCTTCTTGGGGTGCCGCATTAATCCGGCACCTTAGGCCGAGTAGCATGTTTATCTCTTTTAAATACGCTTGGGATCCAATAAGTCTGCCACCGGAAGTGTAGGCGCAACGGTAGTTTAATCGCATCGTTTGCATGTAGAACTTCAGTTCCATGTTTGTCGCTATACACCATGTAATATTTTGTAGGCTTCACATTATCGCCACTAGGTGCGCTGCGGCGCTCAATGTTAAATTGCCACCTGGTCGACTGTTCATGGCGGTTGCTAAATGTTGATGGCGGTGGTCACGTGGCCACCCTACCGGATGCAGTATTCCAGTTACGTGGTGTATAATTGTAGATGGTGTTAATTTACAACCATTTATAGAGGTTCGGATTTAATTTCGTGTAGAAAATGCTTTAAAATGTGAATAAAACATAAAATACAGGTACAAAATGTTCAATTTCATGTAATGCGCCCTCTAGTGACGACTTTAGGCAGCTTATTAAAAAAAATGGCGGTCGCCACGCAATTAATGGCGTACACTTGGACAAAGGTCTTATCGTGTCCGTCTGCGTTTCCATTGCATCCTTGCCAAAAATCCAAGATGTAAACCGGAATTGAGCGTCGTCTGCTAGCCACCATTAAGGGGACACACCTCTAGGCTTAAGCACGATCAGTAAGGGCACAGTATAGAGAAGAACAGTACGTTCACTCGTAGCACAAAAAAGGCACCTTGGAAAACAAGGGAAAGACCTTGTTTCCAAAATGGCGCCCGAGGAGCTGCAGTAGCTTTGGTAGCTCAGTGAGTAAAGTGTGGCTTTCTGCTTTGCTTGCTCACTCATGGCTACTCGGTGTCATGGGTTCGACCCCCATATTCCCTGGGTGTTGTGCTGTTCTGGTTCACCAGATTGATTCTCTGGTCGGCTTTCATAGCCATTGCACAGCGTTGTGTCTTGCATACGTCAAAAGCCATAAGTGTTAATATAAGAAGAAGAAACAGGTGGCATTTTTGCCTATGTAAAAATACCAGAATAATTCACGCCTGGAAATAAGCACTTGGCAATTTTAAGTTCCAAAGGATGTTGACACCAGGGTTGGACCTACCTAAAAAAACCCAAAAAAACCCACTATTGAGAAAACGAACTAAAACTCAAATATAAACATATAAGAATTTTTTTTGTTGAAGTGCTGTAAGCCAGGAATCTGTTGCTTACAGTAACTAGGCCCTAATATGAGCAGCACTACAATAAGACTGTCAACATTAGCATGCCGGGCAAGTTCCCAGTCTGATTTAAACAAATTATACTAGCTACAATAAGAATTGAGAAGAGAGAGGCCTAAGTCAAATAAAATAAGATGTGTTTAATGCACGGTCTTACATACATGTACAGGTCTGGAAACTCCCTGGATTTTCAATAGTGAGGGGGGGGGGGTACCTCTTAGCTAAGACCTGTTTCATACTTAACCTTGCGGCCGCTCGTGTCGCGGCGATCGTGGTACCACGTATCGAGCACCTTGGTATCGAGCGATTGAGGGATGTTCCAACGTATCGAGCACGGTCTTATATGTAAGATCGTGGTATCGAGCACGGTCTTACATATAAGACCGTGGTATCGAGAACGTAACTTTACGTGTAGCGCACCCGGAAGTTGATAAGAGTGGAAATTGCGCAAATGACGCTAGAATTACATTCCTTCTCTCCCTCCACCCCCGAATTCTCTCCTTAGGATCATCAGCCGACTTTTGTGATCTTGAGCCTTGAGCGTAGTTCAAATTCAATAAGCTCTGTATTAAATACTAATTAAAAGATTCAGTAACTTGACACGCCCCTTTAATTGAAGAGTGAGTACTCCTCTTTAAAGCCGACGTCGTTTGGCAAGACGCCTGGCAACACTGGTGATTTCTCCAAAGTTTTACTGCTGTTTTGGGCCTACGCGTCCAAAAGCCTTTGAAAACACACCAAATCTGTTAGGAAATTGGCTAAAACAGGTGACTATTGGTTATATTACATTGGTTTCTTACTCAGGGTGGTTGGAAGGACGAGCTCTAAATCCATTCCTCCTCACTGGCTATGGGTTCGACTCCCGCCTATACCACATGGTGACATGGATGTTTGTATTGTATCCTGCACGCACAAGCAATGGCCTATGTGGGACTCTGACAGTGGGACCACGCCCCTTAAAAAAATCAAAAAAGTTCGGCGTTTTAAAACTTAAATCTAAAGGTTTTTGAGGTTTTTCAAAAACCCAGGAGTCTTTTGTCTTAACAAAATCCATTGCACCATGCTGCAGCTCGACTTGAACGTGTCAACCTTTTACACGCGCCTTAGGGAACAAAACCCGTGACTTGGGACTAGAATTTAGTTTAGTTTGCTTCAAGTAGTAGGTCTACTTGAGCGTTGGTTATAACTAGGGATCGGATTTGTATGCATGTGCATATTATTTAAGTGGTATGCAAAGAGATGTGACCTTAATATGTACGCGATTTATGGAATTTGTGTCCTAATTATAAAATTTGAAAGCGCATATTTTTGCATATAGGCCTATTGGCAGTTTTGGGGATTACTGC
>JAQIYI010000948.1:0-14292 GCA_034700265.1 Polyzonium germanicum
AGGATTACATTGGAAAGACCGACTCAAATTGCGCTCAAGCTTTCCTTATAAAACCCTTAGGGATACAACAAACCTTGGTGTTTTTGTTGTTTATTTTGACACTATTTACGTGTTGAGACGGTCTTATTTACAATCTAATCCTATGGAATTAAGACAAGACTCAAGTCGCGGTCAAGTTTTCCTTACAAAACCCTTAGGGATAGGGTTACCAACACTGGGGAAAGTCGTCGCTCGCTATCCCCTTTGGATAATATATTCCACCTCGGGGACAATTATCTGAACTAGGCACTTGAGCCATGGGCGATGGGGCTCCACGACTCCAAAAAGCAATCCTGAAAGGAGGTCTTCGGACATTTATCTGATCAATCCCAATTAAATCTTGATTTCTTGCAAGATTTCTCTTAATTCGATATCGATTAGCCTGTTTCGATTTCCCCCCCGCTAATTAGGCATTTTTATCCAGTCCGACCATCATCAAACTTGTTTTTTTTTGCTGCATCTAGGCCTATACTTTGTAGACTCAATACTTTGTATACTTTTGACTCAAAACTCAACGAGTACGTTTACTACAATCGATAGGACGTTAAATAGGACGCTGCAATTAAGGATTTGAGTTGTTTCCACTGGAATTTCTACACTTTCAAAATGGATCAATTTTCTCTTGAGATTTTATTACGCGGACAGGCCTGACTTGGCTGAACCTAGATTGACTGCTAATAAGTGGGTCCAATAATAGTTTCTCTCGGGGCGATCACTAATCGCCCCCAGGCCAGCTGATTTACATGTTCGACTCTCAACTATAGGCACAGTAATTTTTTTAATTTATATTTATTTTATTTAGCATTTTTAAATTCAATTTTAATTACCTGCGTTAGGCCAGTAGCGTGACTCAATGCCAAAGTTTCCTTTTAATGGCGGATAGCAGGCGACGTTCATTTCCGGTTTTTATCCGGCCAACTCAATATTGTCATGAAACGATCAATCAACTTGTTAAGTATCCATATAAGGATAGGCCTACAGGGGTGTATGATCAGCGGATGAATCATCAGATATTCGATATTTCTAAATCTAGGTCTAAACTTCGTAGGCCTACCCTGGCGCTAATATGCAAATCAAAAGCTTCGCCTTTGCAAATCAGATTTTTCAAGTCGCCCAATTGATCACTTGACATATTTTTTTTTTGTATTTCGTTTGTTGCGATTTTCGATCGTTACCGTTACACTCGTTTGCCCAGTACCGGTATTGCAGGGATTTTTTTTAAACGCAAAATTGGGGTAGAGATGAGACGCCATCTTGGTTAATTAGTTCCTGAATTCATCCCGCGCATGACAACTATGCCCTAAAACATGGCGGATCATACGCTTTTTTGTTTTTGTTTTTTGGCAACGAAATAGCAGCAGGTTTTAAAGATTTAGGCTTGATTTACTTGAAAAGTTGAAATGAGGTTTCAAATGCCATATTTTTGTGTGCCGTCATAAAAACCAAAAGTTAACCTGATCACTTATATCGTCTTCACTTGTTTTTAATCTTGTTTCTGGTTTTCTTCTTTCTAGACTTTTGCGCGCCGCAAGGCCTATTTTCTCTGTTCTTGACCGGTTCATCTCGTAGCGGTGAATTGGCCATATCGCTCCCTGATTGCTCGATTATTTTGGCTGATTTACACCCAAGTTTGTGCTATCGACACTTGCAGATTTTTTTCCCATGTGTCGGCTTTAATTAGGCGTATCCTGTAGGCCTATTTTTTTCTTTCTCCGCAATTATGTCGTAGGCCTTTTCTCATATACAATGGATCGTTACTTTCCGTAATCGACCACTGCAGCCCAGTTGTTTGTTGAGACCCGCAGGGGGTAATTTACTCAGCGAACTGAATTGTGTTCGTTTGATTAGGCCCAAATTGGCTAATTATAGCCGTGTAAGTTCATTGTGTGTAGGCCTAATCAGTTAGCGTTCTCATGCGGAATGACTGCAATGTGTGCAACACTGAACAACGCTCACAGTGATCTAAATCTAATCTTGATTAAGTCATAATCTAGGCATGCTTGTATATCATGAAGGCCTACTTCAGCCTATGTCTTGCTTTCACTTTCCGACTTCACAATACACGATTTCCGCGTGCGATTTTTGATCGTGAGTAGCGATTTAGCTCGTGCGCGTTTGAGCCGGTTTCATACGAGCGAATTTCTTGGCGAACTACCACTTTTGACCAATAAGCGTGCGAGAAACATACACGTGATGAGTTCGCCGGCGAATTCGCTGAAAGATTTCCCCATGTGAAACCAGTTTTGCTTGCAAAATCGCTAATCGAAGCGCTGACTCGCACGCAAAATCGATGCGTTTTAAATGCCCTCGTACGTGCGGCGTGTCTACTTTCGCTCGGACATGATTAGTATTTCGCGCTAATAGCCTAGTCCAATCACGTCTCATCATCAACTATAAGGCCTAATTGTGCAATAGTTGAGACGAGAGCGATAGCAGCAGCAATTAAGCAGAGGTCAAGTTTGCAATAAGGTCGTTTTTATGCCCGATAAAATCATGTTCAGTCATCCTATGCTAAGCCTAAATCCACAAATTCTGTTGACTTTACAGTAGGCCTAATGACGTAAACGGAAATACCAGGCCCGTAACTAACCCGACCCCCCCCCCCCTTTAGTTACGGGCCTGGGAAATAGCATTTAGATTTCTAGATTTTTATCTTTGATCTTTTAAGATTCGTTTTAAAAAACACCTCAAAAGAGGCCTGATATTTACATTTACATTAGGCCTGCACTTCAGCCTATGTTGGCCAAGGCTATTCGCAAATGGCGACCAAGTAGCCTACTTATGCTTCGTTTATCATTCCGCGCGGCGTAGCGTACGTTTTGACGTCATTTGGCGGCCATTTAACAGCATCGCGAGTCCATACGTGCATGTTTAACGCAAACTAACTTTTCACGCAGGTCAATGCTGTAAAGCTTCATTATTTAGCCACTAGATGGCGGCATTCCTGCTTCGTATCGTACTCGCGTACGTAGGCTACTTAAACGTGCGAAATCGTGAACATGGTGTCAGCTACTTGCGTAATCTACGTATCTACGCGACGCACAATCGTAGACTAGATTCATTTGGCCTAAAAATGACATCCTGGTGGGGCCTAATCTGGGCTACAGGGTGTGCGTGTCGAGCACGCGTGCGTGACATGCACGACTTAATCGCATTCGCACGTGATTGCTGCTTTTTTCCGCAGCTCAATCGGATCCAATCGATCGGCACCAAAATCGCGCGCGATTTTTTCTAAATTTATATTCTGAAGGCAATTTTTATCATTTTTTGTTTTGATTTGATTTTTTTCTAAATTTGGAAATCTGGAGCACCTTGATATAGATAAGGACTTGTCAGTTTGTCAGTCTGCTAGACAAAATAAGCTGTACACCACCCCCAGACCCCCTTACAAGTTGCCCAAATAAAAGTGCTGAAAGTTAGTCATCAAAATGGTTAAAGTCGATAAAATGCAATTCTCACTTGCTTCGCTCGCTCGGCCAGTCAATTAACAAGAAATTCCTGCGTACGGCCTTGGATATATAGGCCTTCTCGAATTTGAGGCGAATATACTGCGTATCCATATCTATTGAGTCAAAAAGTCGTTTTGTGCAAAACACGTTTCGTCCACATTGAAGCTCTTAAGACTTGAAGAAAAAAAAACCGAATTTTGATGACTATATGCCAACTTGAATGAGGATAATTATTCTGACATTTCTGATCAGGCCTCGAGAATCAGAGCCGAAATGTCACCCCTGGACACTTAAATATATGACAGTTGCATGTATTATTACGTACACGCACGCCTAGCAATTGACCAAATCTGCGACAGTGACCCAGTCTTCGTTTTGATTCTTGACTAGGTTTTAAGGCCACTGCAACTTTCGCACTTAAAAATCTGCAGAAATAGATTTTTTTGCTTCAAAATTTTCTAAGCCTAATTTTGTTGGTTTTGCAACGAATTAAATGAGAAAAATTAATTTGTTGTCCTGAGGCGAATTGAATGGCGAGGTGGTGCCGCGGCGAAGAAATTTTCTCCTTAAAATTTCAGCCTCCAAGGCTAATCGCTGGCCTAAATTAATGGGTCCTGCGTGGGAAATATAAGATTAAAATAGGCTCCTAAAAATTCGATTCCTCATTGAAAACCACCACATTAATAGCAACAACAACACCTCTGAAATTCCGATGTCCTGACTGTACTTAATTCCGGAACAACAACAAAAATCACCCGGGGGGGGGGGGGCGCTTTGCCTGTAGGCGACAGCGCCACCTGCCTGTGAATGAGCTCTTATCATTACCCATTCTCCATGAAATATTTTCTAGGTTTAACATTTTCGCCACTAGGGGCTCTGCCACGCTCATCGTTAAATCACGACAGTGTAGTTCCCCTTTCATGGCGGACGCTCAACGTTGCGGTTCAATGACAGTTTCCATTTAATGGCGTGGCTAGCAGACAACACTCATTTCCGGTTTTTTTTCTTGGTTCTACCGCCAGCGTCGTCGTCTGTTGGCCACCATTTAAGGGTTTAAAGGGAAACCTCGCGCATTGAGCGGCCGCCATGAAAGGGAAACAGGGTCGCGAGTTAACATTGAGCGCCGAAGCGCCCCTAGTTGCGAAAATACGAATCCTAGAAATAAGGTTTTTGAGTTCTGACCGCAGGATTAATGCCTAGACCATGGTCAAGCAGAGCTTGATCAAGCCGTGATCATGGCTTGATCAAGCAGGCTTATTATGATCTTTTTCCTTGAACCTTTTTCTGAGTTTTTTAATGAAAATTCTCTCATGAGTTATTTCGTAACATGCTCAAAGGTGTAGTTCATAAAGAAAATGCTTCGTCTGACCTAAATGTGAACGAAGACTAGACTTGTTTCATGTCTCGAAACATTTTTTTTTTCAGGTTTTTTTTTTGGTTGAAAAAGTCCTTTATTTCGGTTTTATTGCTTTTTTATTTTGGGAATTTTCCACGAGAAAATTGTGAGAAGATTTGCACGAGAAGTGGGGCTGGTGGGCCTCGCAATTTTTCTTTGTTTGTTTGTCCTTTGTAGGGATTGTGTCCAGCACTGAGAAGTAGGGTACTTGGCTGCCGCCGCGATGTCGCGACAAAAGGTGAAACGACCACAAAATGAAACCCTTGACTTGCTGACACGAATGATTGAATGAATGAGCGCGCGCAGCGGTTACATGTGAGGAGTCATCGACAAATAAAGGGGTTTCAAAGTCACAACGAGATTATTGGTGCGAAGACACTTGCAAGAATTTGTCCTCGATGTGGCTCCCAATTTGACAAATATGCATTGCGAATTGCAAATTTTTCACATTTTCGCCGCTAGGGCCGCACTGTGGCGCTCAATGTGAAACCGCGTCCCACAGTTCCCTTTTTATGGTATTTATTAAGAAAAATTTAAAGCATATTTCAAAGGCATTTTTGTCAAAAAAAAATGTAATAAAATACCATAAATCAAGAACGGTGGCGGCTGCTCAATCTTGACACAATGAGACAATACAGGGTGTCCAGTTAGAAACGACTCAAAAGTAAAAATCAATAACTTTGTAATGGAAACTTTCAAACATGGCCGCTAGCAGACGACTCCCGGCTTTGGGTTTCTCACAAGGATTTGTCAATCCTAGGGATCGATTTCTCTCTCTCTCTCTCTCTCTCTCTCTCTCTCTGGATTTGGGGGATCCCTAAGATTTACAGGTTCACAGTGGTGGCCGCTGGGAAAGTTCGGAAAAAGTTGGATTTTTGTCCGGGCGAGGCGCCACCAGTCCTGCGAACATCAGCTCTTGGTGCCAAGGTATTTTTGCAAAGTTTAATTTTGTCTGTGGCCGTTATTTTTCGCACATTGTCGTTGAGGAAAAATGACTTTCGATTAGGCCTATCGTGAGTGGGCACTTAAGGCAGCCGGGCAGGCCTCGCGCACTTCCTTCTACCTCCCGAGGTGAGGTCTGGCGAAACCTATTGGCCGGAGTGAGAGACGGTACAGCGGTTTGCTCGATTTATGCGATGGCTTTTGTCTCGCTCTCTCGCTCAACGAAAGCTAATTAGCAAGCTCGAGGACAACGCTAGCACAGCCGGCCCCTTGCTTGCCCTACTCCCATCGGTGTCCCTCTCGATGACCCACATCCCACATGATGGCATCTAGGCCTGCGCGGTTCGCCGCCTAAGGTTAATGCACGCTTCACGAGCTTCGTCTCGAGCTCATCTCTGGTTGATCATCCCTTGCACGCAAAAACAAAGCGCATGGCAGCGATTTTGCGTGCGATTGGATCGCGCCCAATCGCAAGCAAAATCGCTCCCTTGCGTTTCCGCCTCTAAACGCCCTAGTCGCCCTACAGCATAAAACTCATAAATCCAGATTTTTAGGGCCGCAGCATTCACCAAAGACTTGAGCTTGTCTTACTCAAGTCAACCTTTGGCAGGTGGGAATTTCCATTGCATTGTATTAAGCATCGCACGTGCAACCTCGCGATTTAATTATGTGCGATCTTGAGAATGCACGTGCGCGATCGATATAATGTAACTCAATGGAATTCTCACGTCCGCCGTCTTGAGTGAGACAAGTTGTGCGGTTAGTGATATGGGATAGGCCTTAGCTGGAATCATTAATGACTTAAGAGCTGTCTCGACCTGAAAAAATACCAAGGCAGGTTCTGATGACGTCATCATCATCAGCGATCATCGGCGTCATGTGTTTACATCGACACGCCAGCTGAAGTTCGAATTTAAAAAAGAGAAATTCTCTTTTTAAAGATAAATCACGTGCCATGCTTTGACGCTGCAAAATAACACGTGCAATTAAAGGCACCAAGCATTAAGTAGAAGGCATAGGCCTACTTCATATGTGGCACCACGTGACCACAGCACGTGCAAAGTTTCACGCGTTTTTATATCGCACGTGCGAGTTTATATTTTCAAATATTTTCAGTTTTCGTTCATTCCACTTTGATTTTTTGAAGTGTGGACGCATCCAGAAAATGGCCTAGCTGATGGTTGTCCTTGGTCATCCGGACGCTCGCCTTCAAATACCTGGATGGTGACCGTGTGTTGGTTGTCCGAAGCCGTGGAGAAGATCTGCGACTTTTTGGTGGGCACGACGGTGTTGCGACGAATGAGTTTGGTCATGACGCCGCCTACAGTCTCGATGCGCGATCAACGGATCTTCCGTTGACGACGCGCATCGAGACTGTAGGCGGCGTCATGTAAACACATGACGCCGATGATCGCTGATGACCCATCATTTCGTTATTCTCTGAATGTAAAAATGATGACGTCATCTGAGCCTGTCTTGGGATTTTTTCAAGTCGAGACAGATCTCTAAAAGCCACTACTCGGCCTCCGGCCTTAATGTTTAACATTTTAAGAGTTCAGGTTACTTTAAGGCTTGGTTGGTCGACGAACGAACAAATTCGTGGCGAATCATGACGTCACAAATGCTTTTTTTCCATTTGATTGGTGCAAAGTGTGGCGAACAGAACAGAGTCCAAATTGGTCACGTGACGAGTTCGTGAATTCGCTGCATTTTGGGAAAGCAGTGCTCAAGCAGTGTGCGAAAATAATTCGTCGTCTGCTTGGCACTTCCGCTGGTCCTTACGGTTTCGCGCAGTCCGTGGCCCACCCACCTTTATGCCTCGCCGACAAATGTAGGTTAAGAAACGGCGCTTGTTTCTACTGGGATCGGAATAAGATGGTGGATTGGAGGGGGGCAATGCTAGGGCAATGACTTCTTTCATTGTTTTGACCCAAATACTGGCTAGTTGCTGCTGCGAAATAATTCCCGTTTTTAAGACTTTTTTCTTTAAAAAAACAACAATAATAATAATGGCGCGTTCACAGTGCACAAGCTAAAACGCGCATTTGTTGAGCCGCCACCGCGCATATCTTAGCTTTCACCTGTGAACGATGCAAGCTGTGCACGAGCAAAGATAACCGTAGTTGTATCCGATTTGCGCCACTTGTTTTTGCTTCAGATTCTAGATTCAGCTTTTACGCTGTGAACGCGCCTTAAGCCTCCCACGTGTGTTTGGCTAGTGATCGTTTAGAAGAATTTTCACGTCCCAAGACGTGTACGTCTTACAAGTTGTACATCGTACAAGTTGTCTTCCGCTTCATTTAAATGCTGCTCATTCGGCGAGAGAGAGGCCAGTGAGCTGGTCAGAGGTCAGGCCATGTTTCACGTTGTTTAGACTTGCCACAAATTCGCATTGTTTTATACAACAATTACGCTTCTACCCGAACCCCATTCCGAAAAATCTTGTCCGTTTAAGTGAATTTATTCTTGGATGTTTTTCATAGTGTTGGCTTGCATTCTAAATCTAGGCCTAATAGGCATAATTTTAATTTAGCCAAGGCCTATAAAAATTTCAAATTTGGAAATTCAAATGATTCGGCCTAATTTCCTTTTTTTTTTACTTATTCATTAGGCCTATTAAATTGAAAAATTTAAAGTTAGTGAAATTTATAATTGAATTTTTCAACAGGGCCTAAAACCTAAATTTTAATTAAATCAAGGAGGTCCAATTTGAATTTTAATTAAATGCAAGGAGGTCCAATATTTACTCAAGGTAACGGTAGCCCCATAAAACCATAAATCATAAATTTATTGCTTGCAATTTATTAAACCGATTTATCTTAGTGAATAGGCTTAATACATTTTTCAGACCTACTTTTAGTTTTTCATGGTGGCTGGTTTGGCGGGAAACATATCTACTTGGAGGTTTGGCAGTTCGCCATGTATGGCGCATTTAACTCAGCAGCAGAAGTGAAAATATCTAGCAAAATGCGTGACTTTAAACATTTGACTAAAGCGCTTCACTCGACGGACGGCGAGTTGCTTAACGCAGATATTGCAGCCGCCATTTTGTCTTTTTGTTGTTGTTTCACAAAGTTGTTTTCAGTTTGACGATCTTTTCATCATCATCTCTTGTTATGTATCTTGTTATTCATCGAATATCTTTTGAGGCGGCCATCTTTCATTTTGATTCGCCGCGAAGCGGCCGGGCTGTTGTCATCATCATTATTGTTATTATCGTCAACTTTGGAGTTCATGTTGCGGCTATCAGCTTCCATCAGCTAGATGTTAAGTACGGGTATTTAAATTTTTAACGCGTTATATTATGGTGGATATTTGAATTTATTTTCTCTGCAAAGTGACATACATAACCTATTTATCCATTTTAAGGTCACCTTGAAGGCTGTCACGGCGGACGTTTTTCTTTATCTGAGAGGGGAGGGGGGGGGCAAACGTGCATGTACAATTGTACAGGCCCACCCCCTCCTAAATACCGTATACATTTTTAGTTGTAGGTCTACTTTAATTTCTTCGCTGCTTTTCTTAGGCTGGTATCACTACTGACGGGCTTAACTCATTGCTCCGGCCTGGCTAACTCAGGCATGGCTCAATTCTTTGCAGTGCCACAAGTGACAGTGAGCCAACGCCTAAACTCCGCAGTCAACAAACTAGATTGCTCAAGCCATCTCTCATTATTTGGCTGGCTGACTTGAGCATGGCGCTTAAGTGCATGATGCCAGCCTTAGGCCGATCAGTTGCTCGACAGCGTCAGCTTTTGACTGTGGCAAACCAGCTGACTCAAATATTCTGGGCTTAACATTTGTTTGGATCTTTAGGCTTAACGACTACCGTACGCCTGAGTGTGTGAGCATTTCTCAAGACATACAGACAGGAACGGACGGACAGATGTTGATTTTGGCATCCGTTTAGCGTAGCTGCTTCCGATCATCGTGTATGTAAGCTACTGCTGCTGCAGCGTTACGTTCGTCGCTCCTGGTTAATTTGCGGTTAAGAATGGTTTATAGACCACGCACTCTGCATTGTGCTATTTATTTTTATAGGCCTACTGTTTGGGAAAAAATCGAAAGAAAAAACTCAGCTGTATTGTTTTGCTCTATTTAAGACTTGTAAAGGCGCGATTTCGCGTGCGATTTGGTGCTTTTTTGCTCAAGGTTTTGCTATGAGAAAACTCGCTAACTTTAAATCGCTATTTCACGTCGATTCGGTTGTTTCCATGACCAAGACACGCTTTTTTTTTTGCTTTTTTGTTATTTTTAACGAGCAGAATATGTAGTTCTTAAGATCTTTTTAAAGAGAAAGCTAAAATAAAAAGCGCAACGCGCTTGGTTTGGCGCTGCAGTAGCGTCAAGGCCGCATTATGCCTATTCTTCATCGACTCTCAACCCATTGCTGGTTAAGTTTGTTTATGCATTTATCAGGGTTTCTTGGCGCCCTCAGGGAGTATCTCTAGGGAATTTCGTGTTATCTACGCGCTCGTTGTTCGCGAATGCGTTTTAAATGTGGGCGGACAGTCGAGGGGAACCGAACCCGCTCCCCCGAAAACTTTCCTCGGTTTATCTTTGCCACCTTTTGTGCGTGCACGCACACATTTGCGCGTGATGTATTGCGTCGTCCTCAGTAATAATATCTTCAATAGAATTGTTAATTTGATGAAATCCGTCGCTTTTTTGGGGTGGCCGGGCGCTTTTCAGCTCCAGTTTTGAGCGATTGCACTACTCGAGACCTATTTTCACCATTTGTTTACCTTGTGGATGATTTCGCGGCCCGCATTTATTTATTTTTCATATTTTATTTTATTGTTTCTTCTTCAAATCGCCCATTAGAGCCGCAAAGCCCAGTTGATACGTTGCACACATAGCCTAAATAAAATAAATAAATCGCAATTGATGAGAGCTGGTTAGCCAGTGACGCCAGCAGGCTTAGCTGGCTGCCATTTATTTATAGAGAAATTTTTTTGTTTTTTTCCCCGTGAGCTTTTTTTTTTATCTTTTATAAATGTTTTTTGGCACATTTTAGCCCACTCGGACATTTTTAGTATTGCATTCCAATAGCCTAGTTAAATTGCGTTAAAATAATTTAGAATTAATACGTCTAAATAATCGGAAATTAATAAGGATTATTTGGAAATTAATAAAAAAACATTGAAAATAAATAATTAGGAATTAATAAATATTAAACTACATGTAATTAACGGATGCAGGCCTACTTGTACAGATATAATTAATAAATAGGCTGATAGTTGATAAATAACAAATAGTTTATAGTCGATAACTATTGAATTTATTTCTGCAAGCACGCCTATTCAATAATTTAGGTAAAATATAAAGTTAGTCGCAAGAAACCGGTCGTTAGGCATTTCTTTTCGGACATCACGAAGCATATAATTAAGTCGCATATTAATTATTTAGCCCGGCTAATTAGCGTGTCGCTTTTTTTACTTTCCTAAGAAGGGTGATTCAGTCCGGATTTCGATCCCAAGAGTTTCAAACGAAAAAAGTTTAAAACGCCTGCATAATTAATGCCGCTCCAATTAATCGCAAGGTAGGAGGAGGAATACAAATATCGACTGATTAATGATTGATGATTATCGACAAAGTGACATAGATCACCACCACCGTGTCCCTAGGGCTGTTGAACTTAGGCCGGAATCACTAATGACTTTTGGAAGCGGTCTCGACTTGACAAAATCCCAAGACATCTGCTCTGATGACGTCAATTCTTAAAATAGACATTTTGAGGATATTAAAATTTTTTTGAAAATTTGATTTGCAGGGGTGGCGGGCTAAGATCATGGCGATCGTCAAAAATGAGCGAAGCAGAACTGGATTGAAATTCTTAACAATTAATTACATGCCATTACGATGTAATTACATGTCATCGTAATTGCATATAATTAATTTCTCTACGTTTTTTTCGATGTTTTTTCAGTTTTTTGGGACAATTTGGATCATTTTTTTGACCCTACATCAGGTGACACGTGTCTGACTGAAGGGGAGGCGAGTCGGGATGGATTTGCATTTGTGCGCCTTCCTATTGACATACTCCTGAATCCCCCATTGATCTCCTTTGTTATTAGTTATTCCTGATGGGGAACGTGTTCGTCGTCATCCTCCTGCCTGTGTGCCTGCCAGATGTCATTGTTGGCCGAGTTCTTTTGATTCAGGGCGATTCATGCCACCCCCTCCTCGCACATAGGCCTATTTGCGAATGAGATCAGTGTTCGAAGGGGGGGGGAGACCGGGGGGGGGTTTCGTTGTTTCTCACGCATGCAGGCAGCCATCCTCGCTCCTTCTGCTCATCGTTCTGGCTTGCTTTCGCTGTCTGGCGAATAGGGATGACGGACGGACGAACTTTCGGTGTGGCAGGAGGGAACTGCACTGAAGCGGGCGAGCAAGCTGGGACCCGGGCTCCTCATTCTTTCGCTGCCTCTGTGCGAAGTGTCATCGCACGAACACGGACTTTACTGAAAATGTGCGAACGCGACCTGCAGGCTCGTATTTTTTATTCTTTTTCTAAAAAAGAAATAAAAAAAACTTTGGAGTTTTTTTCAAAAAAATAAAAGCTTTTAAGTGATTTTTTTTATTTTTCTACAAATATTTTTTAAAAAAACTTTTGAAGACACTTCGACTGTCTTGGATGGCATTGTGACGTTTTGGTCAAGAACCTGGACTGTACTCTGTGTGTGAATGCGCCCTGTGGATCGTATTTATTTATCTTTTTATAAAAAAAAGGTGGAAAAAAAACAAGGAAAACTTTTGAATTTTGACATTTTTTCTATCTATTTTCTAAAATTGAGGCGAAATTTCGACCAAGAGGTGATTCTTATAAATAAAAAATAAAGATTTGAGGATGTCTTGAATCCCCTCGTGACTCTCTTTGGACACTTTTTGTGCCCTGCCAACCATGTTTACCGACTGTGGATAGTTGTTGTCCACTTTGGGCACTTGCGCTCGCTCTCTTTGTCCCTTTGTTTGGAGCCAATGCTTTGTCTCGATCCTCAATGGCTTCGCTTCGATGACCACCGCGACTTCAGCGCGGACCTCCAACTAAGTTATCTTTCTCGACCTTATTGAGCAGCTCACATGTATTATCATTATTAGTATTGCTATTGAGCCTATTGCATCATCATCATCATCTGGATTGATGTTTTTTTTGCTTTAACCTTTTTTTCGCAAAACATGATGTTTCGTGGGACAAAGGAAGAGCAGCTCCGGGAGGCTTCCAGAAGGCCGATATCACTTCGATTTGCCCTTTTTTTGCATTTCTGGATATTTTCTCGGAAGTAGGAGGAAGTCTCTCCTAGCTCTTCTGGCTTCTTCGGCTGACAATGACTTTGTTTTTGTCTTAATTTTATCGGTGCTTCTTCAAAGGACTTCTTTGCTGCTCGTTTTCTTTCTTCTTTTTCGGGCGGCTTTGTGTTTCTGTGATCAGCGTGCCTGAGTGGGCGCGACCCGGACTCAGCATTTCCGGAGGTAAATATCCGGCAAGAAAAGTTCCACTGTGAACATCTAGCATCCAAAAATGTCTTTCGGATTTGGGAAATTTCCAGTAAAATACGGAAAAATTGGCAGAAAATTCTTTAATTATGCCTTAGGCCTACTATCAGTCAGTTTTAGAAAAAGACGGAAAAATTGACAGAAAATTCGTTTCCCTGTATGAGAATATTTCAGTCTTTTTTCGACCTTTCTTCCAATTTTTCCGGGAAATATTTCCAAGCCCACATCGTCATCATCTCTAAATGGCTTTTTTTGTCTCGTCGTCCTTGCAGCAGGCCTAATCTCTGGCTAAGAGGCGGACGAATTCCACCATGAGCGACCACGTTTTCTGGGTGATTGATCATGATTATCGTCATCACTTTTCATGAAACCCCGTTGCATCCCGAAAATATTTGGCAATCTGGCTGCCAGGAGGAGATCGAGAACCAGGAAGCAGCAGCTCTTAGGTGTTATCTATGAAAAAGAGAGGCTTTTGCGCCAGAGGTTCCTTATAAAACCTTGCGACGACTCCACTGACAAGCAATGCACTTGGGAATCCGGTCGTCCGGGAAGCGGTTTGTTGTTCCTCCGCCTGCGCTCTTAATTGCGGCACCAGGATGAGAGGTTAATCGAGGCTCGAGCGATGTCGCCGCCGCCGCCACCGAACCGCCTTTTCGGTGTCATCGTGATTCGCAGGATTATTTGCATATTAGGCCCGATCCTGCTCCACTCCAAGTACATGTGAGTGTTTTAGATTTGTGGAAATAGAAATCTGCGGTTTCATTGCTGAGGAATTAAAGAGTGAAGTGAAGTGCAACGACCTCGGGATCAGTTCGTCGGGAACTGGATGGCGGGCTCTGGATTGGCCCCCGCCGACTTCTCGAGCATCGCATAAGAGACAAGGCGTCTGCAACGGTGGCCGCAGCGGCGAACGCGAACTTCCGCTCGCCAGGTCGACTCGCGGCTCCTCTCCCGCGCCCAGCCCCGCCCC
>JAQIYI010000949.1:0-14292 GCA_034700265.1 Polyzonium germanicum
TTTCGTAAAAACGCTTTTAAAAATCGAAGAACCATCCAAATTAAAATACCGATACACCGTTTTAAAGGTAATAGATGAACCTATCCAATAAGCTCAAAACTTCTTTGCTAGCTTTATAAAACCAAAGATATAAGCACCGAAAGTGGGTACGGTTTTTTTGGGCCACGCGGTATATATACGAGCGGGTAACATTAATAATTTAACGATTGCGCAATATTTGGAAATGATGATCGCGTTTCCAGTTATTGCCCCATGGCAAGCGGAAAAGCGCAAAAAAAAAAAATAACAAAAAAAAGCTACATTTGTTGGTAATTCAGAATCAATAAATATATGCATGACATCAATATCAAGGGACATTTGCACAGAAAATGTAAGAGTATACATAGGCCAGCTATATATTAGCGTACATGTACTTGCTGCCATATCAGCCACGTTCACAACACGTAATAACGTACGAGCGCCGCTATTAGCGTGAAAGAATATACGGCTAGTAGGCCTAGTACAATTTTTCTTTAAGTATAAACAGCGCCATTTTTAATCAAAGAACTCGAGCTCGTAAACTGTAATTATTCACGCTAGACCAGTTTGCCGAAAGACGCGCACCACGTGCTCATTAACGGGATAATTGCTTTCTGTAAGCAAACGCTTGAACAACATGTACTGTATAGTACGCCTAATTGTGTTAGTTAGATATTCTCAAATGCTTATAGGATAGGCCTAGACTTTTTATTTTTTTTTTTGCATCGGACCACTTGAAGAGATGATAGGCTAATTTGCTGCATTTTGTTTTTCTTTCCCATTTTGTTTCACCAAATAAATTTCGTTATAGTCCAGCGAAAACATTGACCACAATGCGGCTGATGTTTTCAATTACGACTTCATCGAGGGCTCCACGTCGTCTTCCGCTGTGGCGCCCAAGGGAAATAACGGCGCTGGACCGACCTACAAAGTGCAGGATGTTGTCGTGCGCATGCGCGGCACTTACAACTCCACGTACACTGGAAGCATCCGGGTCTGGAGTGGAATCAAACGTAAGTTAACTCGATCACCATTTACTCACTCGATGTTTTTATGAGAACTAAAACTGTAAAAGTAAATGATGCATGACGCAATTATCAATAAACACTACAATATGTTCAAGTACATACGTAGCTATAGAAATGCATGTACTGCACCTTCCCGTACATGTACGTTTGCCTACGTTCATGGCAGGTCTACGATGTTGTAGCGTTATAGCCAATGTGAAAGTCAGCTATGATGTAATTTGATGACGTCATAGGGCGGCCCTTCACTTTCGCATCGCAAGTCCATACGGCATAAGTTGAGCCAAAACTAAAGGTGGTTCCACATGGTCGAACAGCAGCGAAATTCGCGGCGAACTCCAGCGAATTTTGACGTCACATCGCGAATTTTGACGTCATGTCGCCAATAACAATTCCAAATGGGACGCGATCTGGCCAGCGAATTCTCTAGCGAACTATGATGTCATTTCCTGCTATCTGCAGGAAAATTGACCGGTAAAAACACTAGCTGTCTTCCGCTGATAAATCCGTTGTTTTGATTGGCTGCAGAAGCTGCGGCGGAAGTAGGCAAGCGGCAAAAGTTCAAGTTGGTGACCTTTCCGCGAACAGCAGCGAACTCGTTCGCTGGCGTTCGCTGCTGTTCGCCAAGAAATTCGCGGCTGTTCGCTGGCGTTCGCGATGGTCACGTGACACAGCTTTAACGGAAATTCGCTGGAGTTCGCGTGAAATTCGCTGGAAAATTCGTCCAAGTGGAACCTCCTTTAGATATTTATCGGTACCGTACGTAAACCTGTTGTAGGATTTAATGCGCCAAGGATCTTATTTTCCGGCTTTAAGTTATACAAAATCTACACGGAAACTTAATTCAAACCGGAAGTGGCCATACTTTTGACATTTTAAATGACACGAGCGCTATGCTTTCATTCGCTGCTTGGTAAGTAATAGCCAGCATTGGCAATTGTAAAACGAATTAACTTAATTACCTGTTGTACCGAAGTGGTGGACGAATTGTCACTGTCAGACATTGTGGGATCACGCTCGTAAAATTAATTGTAGTTAGAACTCAGTTTAAAAAAAAATCCTCCTTCGTTAGCAGGAACAAGACAACAAAGACGACCGAAAACCAATGGCGAAACAACAATAACATCCAAAACAAGACACCAACTGAGGAAACGATGCGCAATTTTTCTTTTTCTTCTTGCTAGACTTGCTCTAAAAATAACCAGCGGTGCGCTAAAACGTTGCCGCTCTCTTTCCCATGCAATGATGCTGCGCAGTAAAAATCATTCTATCTTATCCTCCGTCGCCCTAGCATCAGTGCACTATTTTTTTCTTTTCTATTTTACCACTTTGGCTTTCGCATGCATTTATTATGACATATACGGAGCCTATGAGCCGCATCACAGGGAAATTGGGTATGAAAGACGACCGGAGAACCGGACAACACAACACCCAGGGGATGGTTCAATGGGGATCGAACCCAGGACTCCCAGCAGTCATGAGCGATCAGATACAAAGCAGCAGGAGGCTCTCCTCTACCGCTGAGCCACCGGAGCTGCCCTTCCATCCACCATTTCACTTCCCATCACTTCTTTCCTTTTGTCCCGTCTTTTTGGCCTTGGTCCAACACGCACGAGGGGTGGCGACACATTTTTTAAAAACACGCTGTAAACCACACCTACCAGCAAACCTCCCAATCTCGTTCGATCTCAAGGTCAATTAGAGGTCACTCCTAGTATTAGGCACTAGTCCAAAAAAAAATTCACAAAACATTTGTAAACAAACTAAATATAAACGTTATTTCATACATCTTCAGTAAGTTTAACGTCACGTTTTGGCCTATTATAATCACTGTTGTTCATGTGTGTACAAATATCTAAAAAATATTAACTCCTCCGTCGCCTGTGCGAACACGCCCCTTACAGCGTTTTTTGCTGTTTACATACATGTACATGTAAGCTTGTATGTAAACGGCAAAAAAAAGCTTATATTGAATTGTATCAATAGTGAGTTTCCTTTTTAAAATCAAAAAAGTGGGTGGATAATCCGCCCACTTTTATTTCGACAAGCAGTAACGTGATCAATTCGGCGCCAAATCAGTGAATTCGCGCTAGAACATCAGGCATAGTACCTCCTATTCTCATACGCAACCAGATGGCGCCCCAAGCGTTTTCCGGATGTTTAAGGAAGAAAAACCACAAGGTGGAATGAACGATGATTGCATAAAATGACCTAATACAGTGCTAGACAAGGTTACATACAATGTAGTCCTTAACGCTACAGACTATAAGATCTATGGAATAGAATGGTGGCGACTGCATAAATGCCATACGCGAGCCACGTATATAATGTACAGAATCACAAATAAGTAGGCCAGCTAAGCGAAGTTCATATTGAATAAAAATAGGCCTATACATTTGAAGGTTACTTGTAACCGTTGTAGCCAACTAATATCCCGTTTCCATGCAGTGGAAACTTTCCATCCATACATCTAACTGCAGTTAAAAGATTTAACATATAAGTGAATTATGGTAGCCCAGAGCACATACAAAAACTCAACACTTGATATAGGCCTACGTGTACGAGTAATTTCGTAGTTCAGTTTAGTTTAATTAGGCTACCGCGTTTAAATAGAGAAAATATAATAAAACTGTTACTTCAAAATTAACTGTAGTTTATTAGCAATGATAATTGAGTTTTTATTAAATCTTTATCGTCCCCTTGAAAACTAATTTCATTTCATGCAGATGATGATTATAACTTGAAAATATTAAAATAATATATTTTTGCCAACTTCCGGCAAGAAGGAATTATCGTCATCAACCATGGAGCATACTGCAGTAAGGGGGCTATTACACCTAGTCGCCAATTTATTCATAGGCCTCTTGTGATATCATAGATTAATAGTGGGGCTGTGTCCGTGGTCCGCCCATCCCCTCTTTAAGGGGCGGAGCCTAATCCTGTCTGCGTTTTTGAAATGAACAAAATTAGTTCGCACTATCAGGGCGCGAACAGGGAACCTTTGGGTTCTGAAGTGAGCCCGGCTATCAACTCAGCCACACAGGCTTTCATATCCAAATCGAATGAAAACGCGATATTGTTACTTTCTGCTTCCCCGTTCTGGACGATCCCATCCATCATTTCTTAGCTCATTTGGAGCGGGTGTTCAGCGACGCTTAAAACACTAGTCTTGCAGGCGCGAAGCGCTCACTGAGAGGGACTCTGGCTTAGTCTACGAGAGTAGTGTGCAGAAACGCCCGACAAGGCGCCTTGTTTACTCTTAAAACCTAAAAAAAGCTTTGATCCTTTGAAGGCTTCTTCACAAGTGGTTTGTCAAGGACTTTGCCCTGGGCAGTAAAATCGGCCTTGGTTAATTATAAACTATGCCTAAGCTGCTAAACATATTAACTATCTATTTCGCATCGCGTTCTGAAATAAAAGAACCAATTCAGCCAAATTAAATGCACCAATAAGATTGTTTATGATTATAAGACATCAAAACGTGTACAAAACGAAACGCATCACTAATTCGTCATCATAATAAAAAATTATTCGACACCAAAAATAGAATTGTTTTTTGGCTGTTGTACCTTGTGGGATTAAAGAAGTTTCTTCTCTGCAATGCGTTTCAAGAACTCCACAACGGTTCTAGTTGGCCGTCCTGCAATAAAACAAGCGACGATGGATAACAACGCACATTTTATAAAATAAAAATACGGGCGTATAAATTTCAAATTATTACAGTACCGGACATTCCCTTTGGCAAGTATGGCACTTCGTCTTTGCCATCCATGACTCCAGCAATGTCCAAATGAGCCCAGTGTTTGGCAGTTACGAATTCCTTAAAATTCATTGATTTATTAGCTTAAGACTGGTGAAACAAGATGGTCGAATCAAGCTACGAGTTTTTAAAAACTAGTGATATCAGCTTGAAACTCTTCAAAATGTCTCATCCCTACCACGTATTAAACATTTTTTTGAAAATCCGTTTGTTTATATACATGTATTTACGCATTCCATTTAAGAATAAATCAAAATCAAAAGAAAACAAAACTGGAATGCAGGAAAAATGTAAACCCAAGCACATATTAGCTCAGAGTGAATTCCAGGAAAAAATTAATTTTTTCCCACCCAGATCACGCGCACATGATTTCAAAGCATGTGTCATATTACATTATGTGTGATCTTGAAGAATTGATGATCATGGTCACCATTCAAAGCGTGATTCTGGCCGCTTAAAACTTCCTGAGAAAATCCTCCTAAGGCCGTGCGCAAATTAAAGCAACACCTCCAGTGGTTCAGTGGGTTAAGAGGGAGTTAGGGGTTCGATTCCATCCTGCATCCTTTGGGTGTTTGTCTTGTCTCTTGGATGTGATATTATCATATTGAATTGTGCTTAAATCAGTTAATTTTGGTTCAATTAGTTAACTTTGATTGGTTGAATCAGTTTTGCAAGGTGCCAAGAACATCCTACTGTTCTCTCTCCATATTGTGAATTTACCCAGAGGAAAGCGGCAGCAGTGCAAGCTCCACCAGCACGGTCGGCAGTACCGATATTGTTGAGATCCGCGAGATCGCAGTCGGTCATCTGACGCTTGTAGTGGTCGAAGAGCGGCATACGCCACATGCGATCGCCAGTCACTCCACCTGACTCGTGCAGCGTATTCCACAGAGTTGAAGAGTTTGTGAAGACGCCTGTCACTGCAGTTCCTCCAGCCACAACCATTGCACCTTTACAAAAGTACGAAAACCCAATAATTTAGACTAAATTGTCTCAACTTTAATTGGAAATTTTTAAATAAACAAATACCAGTCAAAGTAGCCATGTCTATGATGGCAGCTGGTTGGAATGTGTGCGCATAGCTAAAACAGTTTTTTTTTTAAATATGCATGTAAATAAATTTATTATTGAAAAAAAATAAAATGTACTTAGTATTTATGTTTAAAAGATTCATAGAATGAGATTACCAGAGTGCGTCTGCCAAAACCAGACGACCTTCCGCATCCGTGTTGTCAACCTTTGGTATTTAAGCAGGTGAATTAAAACGTTATTAAAGGTGCTTTCACAAATCGTTTTGGGCGATAAAACTTTAGCGCTCCGCTGCTTTGCATTGCGCTCGACGTCTTAAGTCACGTTTCGCTAATCACACTGTGGAACAAATTTCAGGGAATGAAAGAGTAGCTTGACCAAAATTGTATATTCTTATATGAATTACATCTATATTTGGGTATGCTCATCACAAAAATGACCTTGAAAAGATTCTATAAAGCGAAATTTTTTTAAAAATCGAAAATGAACATTTCCTGTTCCCATAGGCTAATGTTTATAGGCCTATCCTTTTTGCATTTTTTATAAAGTAGCGCAAGTTAATTTTTCATGAAGATAGATTTGTTAAATGTTAACACATTTCGATATGCTAAATTCGAATATGACATCCAAAATTTTTTCAAACTGATAAGTTTTTTTTAATCCTAGAAATGCTCAAGATTTTTTTACATGAGACTCCCATGTAAACTTCTATTAACCCTCCCTTAGCCCCCCCCCCCCATGTCCAAAAACAGCAAATGTTTTTTTTATTTAAAAAAAACAACGGGCGATGAGAAATTTTTAAATGCCATTTATGTGATCAGTATACCCAAATCTCTAGGAATATATTGTTCTGATCAAGCGGCTCCTTCAAGACCTGAAATTTTTTCCACAGTGTTACTGATGTATTTCTCGCGCATAATACGAGCGTATGTTACAAATTCTAGTAAAAATGCTAGATTTGAAAATAAAAAAATGGCACAAGTATTAAAAAGATTCCTAAACGGAATACGGCGTCTTGGCTGTCCTTTGTTGAACTCTGTGAAGTTCAACACAGGTCAGCCTATGGCTGGATGCTAACGCGCTTTGGTTGTCCAACAGCTGTGGTCAGCTGATTTATTTGCCAACGTGGCGTTTTGCTTTGTCCACAAAATACTTTATTATTTTGAGTTTAAGGTCAATTTATAAGTTTATAAAAAGTAACTTCAAATTACCCTCTTGAGTCACATGACTAATAGTATTAAGAGTATTTAGAGATAAAATTCAACACCTTAGGCCATAGATAGTAAAACATACTTGAATCGATTTTCCATTCATGGCAAAAACAACGTCACCAGGCTTGGTCGCCTTTCCTGACGGCATGTTTTCACACAGTGGAGTAAGCCCTTGAAAAAAAATCGAAACGTTAATGATACGTTACTTACAATTAGGTTTTAAATATTTAGAGAAGTCCAAAACTGACCACAAACTGAACATCAATATTCACTGCAGCTACATAGGAATTCTAAGCCGGGTTCACGTTACAACCTTTGATCTAATGAGATTAGCTTGAACACACCTACCACATTTATGCTGTGGTAGTGTTTGCCAGCTTTTCCAGCTTGAGCGTAAAACATCAGCTAAACTGTCAACATGTCTACAAATATATTGTCCAATACCAGAAGTTATTTTTTTTATCTTATTTACTGATTACGAAAATGAGCTAAAATTGCTACCATGTAAAGTTGTTGAAAAAAAAGTGAAATGAAAATGTATGCCTGATACACATGTATGATAATATTCATGTGGGAGGGGGGGGGGGGATTGGAGCAAGGGTAGAAGATGATAGCCACTACAATACAAAAACACTAGTGGTGCGGGAATGTGGGATTTCAACCCAGAGCCACTGAGTAGGAAATCGTGGAATGGATTAGATTTCACCACTAGGCTATAACAACTAAACCACAGGAGCCTGATTCATTAGTATTGCCATTTGAACATCGAACCCCATCCTAAACTAAACTAGATTTGGTTTCTATGTATCGATCACAAAAATGACCCCTATCTTTTAGTAAAATAGTTAAAACTAGGGGCGATCAAAAATATTTCAACGTAATCTTCGTCTTCTTATTCTTTAATAGCGGTAGACTTCAAGGGGCGGGGCGTGTCCGTGTATCCGTCCATCTGCGTTTTATTTTTGAAGAAAAAATTACTTTCCCACTACCAGGGGGCGAAGTCATACCTCTGGGTTGCAAGGCGAGCATCCTAACCACTCAGCCAGCCAGGCTTTCATCTCATTATCAGCTTAAAACTTCGATTTGAACCTCGCATGCAGCAATGCTTAAACCGCTCTGATCTCACAGGCTAAGCTTCATGCGCTCACTGAGAGGGACTGTGGCTTAGTCTGTGAGAATGGAGCGGGCAGAGACGCCCGACAACAAGGTGACACCGTCGCCTTGTTTTTATAAATAACACAAAGCCAATAAGAAGTCATACAACTTAAAATTTAGATACCGGTAAATGAAATGATTTTTTCATGTTTAAATCGATATACAAATTAACATTAGCGGATGACGCTCATACTGTACGTGTACAGGTTGATTTTCATTTTTTAAAAACTCTGGGTGATGGGAATATTTCCATTTAAATTTTCGTAAACAGCCAAAAAGCATTTGCACAATATAACTCAAACAGCTTTAGTTCTGGACCTACCAATGATGTTGATGGGCAACTGAAGAGCTGCGGCAGTGTAGATTGAACTGACAACGCAAGCAGCACCACCCATGTCGGCTCTCATTTTGTCCATGTTAGGCGACGGCTTCAGGGAGATTCCACCGCTAAATAAGTTCACAAAAGGAAAATGATTTTTTTCCATTTCATTTGATTGTCAAGAATTAATAGAAAGTAATTTTAACCTGTCGAAGGTGATTCCCTTTCCTACGAGAGCCACCGGTTTTGCATCATCCTTTCTACCAATGTAGCTTATTTCGAGAAACGCGGGTGGCTCATCCGAACCCCTGGTGACACTTAAGTATGAACCCATCTTCTTCTCAGTGGCCCAAGCCTTGTCTCTAGAATTTTTTTAAAAAACTATTCAAATTAGCCAGGGATGAACCAATGCATCGGCGCCGATTGTAGCAAATAAATTCTATCGGCAGTTTCATGGCATCCCGGATTGTTGAATGCCAACAATCGGCATTGGCACCGGCAGTTTTCTTTGCCGATGGTTAAAAATTGTGTTCAAATTTAAAAAAAATTCCCTCAATGAACTTGATTTCTGCCCAAAAAAACCCGTTTATTTTATAGAAAAAATAAATAAAATTTTCAAAAATTTTGGCAAAAACTGGGCAAAAATGTGTTAAAATCACCAGACCCTAGGCACCTTATCTTTTCTCACTCGCTTCTCTGATCAGAATAAGCATTTTAGTGGTTGGCTTGATCTGAGCCCAGCCTTTTCAAAATCGTGCATAGCCTATGCCACTGCTAAATTAAGTGTTTAATTTAAAGATAATTAAAACAATCAGCATCGACAAATGACATCGACATTTTTTAAATGCGGGTCCCTGCGCAAGCATGAAGAATCGGCATTTGTATCGGCATCGGTCAACACGCAAAATTAACAATCTGCAAAAGCATCGGCACATTGGCTAAACGTTGCCACCAGTGCGTCCTTACAATTAACTAAAGGTTCAAGGACCCTGGCAGTGTGTTTTATTCATCAGGACTTTGATGATCACCTGATTAAGACGGTGACCCCCTTTGAGCCAAGCACTTCGGACGCAACCTTCGCAAATTGAGTCGGAGTCATGACATTTGCTGGTGTCTCCATTAAACGGCGCGCCAAATTCTGCCCTTCAGCCTTGATAAGACCCTTCTTCCATTCGTTGGCACTTTAAAAAAATATTGGGCGATAATTAAAGAGAAGTGAAATTGAGGATTTTGAAGTCAAATGTCTTAACGCATCAACGTACGATTGCGATGACTGATCAGCGACCAGGCTGAGTGCAACGGGACACTTCTTCGAGCTCACCTGCTTCAGGTCATCGTAACAGAATAACGATAATGCAGCACCCTCTCCAGCAGCTTTAAAACAGGAAACGAAAGATGAAATATTTAAATAAATGGAAACAAATTTAAAATTTGTTTGTAAACTGCGTTTAATATATCTCGCTCATGGTGATAGCGCTGGAGCGCATTGCGCGAGCAGACGACCGGAGCAAAATTGCTCATGAACCGAAAATACAAAAAGCGGGAGTTCAAACGTCCTGTCAGGTCCTCACACCAAAATTATTCGGTCATCAGCTGGTTCAAATGTAATTTTTTTTCATGTTTGGATGAGTGTTACTGGAAAACGAACAATTGATTTTGAAAATATTTGCGAGAGGTTCAGATATGGATGAGGAATTGAAGAAAAACTAAGTTTAATTTATTCAGATTGTTCAAACAGATCCAGAAACATAAAAAATAAAACTAGAACTAAAATAAAAAAGGCTGACATGAATCACTACTGCGTTTGTGCCAGGCTCAGTTAGCCATATATGCGGTCTTCATTTGAACAAAATTTTTAAAAAGATCTGCGTTACGAGCACGGTCTTGCATACAGGTCTGGAAACTCCCTGGATGTTCTGGTTCCCTTAGCGAAGACCAGTCGCATAGTTTTCATGCTGCCACTAGGTGCGCTACACGTCAGGCCCCCTGCTCGATCCCACAGTCTTACATACCTTGCTCGATACAACGGTGCTCGATACGTTGGAACATCCCTCAATCGCTCGATACCGTGGTGCTCGATCCGCTCGATACCACGGGGCCGCGATCGCAGCGACCCGAGCGGCCACAAGGTTAAGTATGAAAAACGTCTTCGCTAAGAGGTACCCCCCCCCTTCACTACTGAAAATCCAGTGAGTTTCCAGACCTGTATGTAAGACCGTGGTTACGAGTGAAAAAGTTAGGGATACTGATATTTTTTTTGAGCCGGGCACTTTTACAATAAAATTACAATAAACTTATTTATGGACCAGATAATTAAGCTAGCAGTACGGTTCCACAAACCTTCTGGATCTCCACAAGGATCCACGTCGACCACCGTCGCTCCAATCTCGCGTAATTGACGTACACCAGCTAGGTTAGAAGAAAAGATAATATATTAATAAATAAACTTTTTTGAATCTGGTGATAATCCTACAAGCTTTTTGTAATTGAATTTCTCAATTACCTCCGACTGCAGCTCGAACGTTTTCTCGCCTTTCATCCAATTCCTCCAAATCATTGAATCCAGCATCAGCTGGACCTAATCCAACAACGGCCACACTTTGATACGCCTGCGAATGCAACCACAACCACCACATAAAAATTGTATTTTAAACACGTGAAAATAAACAGTTGTTTTTGATCAATGTTTTTTTTTTTAAATGGTCACGGCATTAATTTTCATTAGCATAAATAACAATTGAGAGAATAACGTGACCCCTACTAGACATAAAATAAGACAAAAAAGAAAACAGTTGCCACAATTTGAAAGCTTACCGGTACAATTTTAAAATATAATCTTACGTCATTCAAACCGTAGAAGACTCTGCTTTTTCCTTTCTTAAACGCACTGCTCACCCTGAAATATAATTAATCATCATACTCAATAAATAAAACATCAAGACAAATGTGCGCCTGTGTGCGTGAGGGCGATTGCGCTTTAAGCTTGAAACACATGATTCCGATTTTTCATGCGATCGACTGACCGACATGTCAGACATGCCCAAATCGTTGAACATTGTCGCTGTCAGATACAAATCAACCAATCAGAGCGGCAGTATTTGCGCAAGTCATGTCGGTCGGTCGCATGAAAAATCGGAATCATGTGTTTCAAGCTTTAGAAGGGAAAAACCATCCGCTGACTCGTGAATGGCCGCCGCGGCATGAAGATGAATTTTTACATATGTACTGCAGTTGTGCAGAGTTGAAACACATTTTTTAACCATCACGAAACTATTATTAATCGCAGGTAACTGCAAGTGGCCCTAAAATATGTCTAATATTGGGCTCAACATGTCAGACAAAGATATTTGAAAATCGGTAGAGAATTAGATTTGTATACTGTTAATATACATATACTCACAAAATTGCGCTATTAATAATGTAGGCTACATATAATCATAGACAAGGTTAGCATGTAATTTAAGTAGAGGTAAAAAATAACTTTTTACTATAAATTACGTCATTAATAACGCCTTGTAAAAAACATTTTTACGTAGTTTTTTATATGCCCGAATTAATTCGGAAAAAAGATACAATAATGGCATTGCTTTAAAAATTTTTATTTTAAGCAAGTGCAAAGGAACAACGGAAGATTTAGGCATACATAGGCATAGGACTACATTAGGCGTTACAGAGTTGCTTGCTACTACAGTTCCTGCGAATTAAATCGAATGTATCTTATATATTAATAGCGGTGCTCTGTCCGTCTGCCAATCGCCTGCCTAATGCTTTAGCTCTTTCTTTGGAGGTGGTGATTTTCCCTCTCTTCCTTCAAATGCTTAAAGCGCTCGCATCTAGTTCTACTAGGCTAAGCCTCAGCCGATCACTGTGAGGGGCTGTCAGTCTGGTAGATCGGAGTGGGCAGAGACGCCCGCCGAAAAGGCGACGTGCCGCAAAGCTGCGCCGGCGCCTTGTTAATTAATAAATCAAACGCACGAACAGTGCGTTCATACTACGGGTCGTAGTACCCGGCATAACATTTTAGGTGCACTGTTTAAATGTGCCATAAACCATGCTTTAAGTAAAATTGTCTTATTTTATTAATATTTCAATTTTAATGCAACATTTATTTTTTTTTTACCTTTTTTACTTACTTTTTTAGGCGATGGTAAATAACTCCTTATTATATTACGTTTACCCCTCTTTTTTTTTACCGGCAAAGATAGATTAAATAATCAGGTACCTGTAGCAGTAAGTATATTTAAAATTGTTTTATGTTTACGCTATTTTATGCTTATAAAGAATTTGCTCGAATGACATCCGTCATTCGTCATGGATTATCTCGAGGATAATAATCTCGACGCAAACCTCTTATCATGCATTATTCTTCTATAAATGACATTCATGAAGACTCAAGGACGCGATTAAAGATTAATTACATGTAGGCCTAAGCCTACAGCCCTGGTGTCATAAGCTAAGTTAAAAGAACGAATGATACGGGGTACGTACCAGAACATATTAATAAGATAAACGCCTAGGAGAGCATCGTTTGATTAGGCCTATTTAAAAGTTCATAGAATTATTTTAGGCTAGGTTAAGCCTATAGTGGAAAATTGACATTTATTTTGAAATTTCGTTGCCAGAAGACCTACATGTAGGCCTTCTAAACTAACTCGTTGCGCGATTGCGCATGTAGGATTGTAGGGCATTAATCGTAGCATTTGTAGGATATAGGCCTATTCATTGTAGAATATTGGAGATGCAAACTTCCCAGGAAAATTGAAGTGAGGGAAAAAAAACCCCAGAAAATGGGAAGATTGGGAAAATTGCTAAATTAAGACTCTTTGTTTTGTTAGTTTGTTTTTATTCTAAGAATGGGAAGCCGCAGCCTTGTGGGCCACCGGCCACATAAAATGATAAATCCAAATCCCCACAACTAAGATGAACAGCGATACTCCACGTCCGTTAACGACTAATGGTAGAGGGGGAACAAGCAAGGTGGAACCATAAAATTTCCTGGGGAAAAAAGTATTAGGCCCTATTAAATGACATTGCACGTTAACTTAAACTACCGTAATTATAATTGGATTTTACTGCTAGGCCTATTGGAAAACGAGATATGGCGACCTATACATTTCATCTGATTTTACATAAGTGTTCTATGAGGGCGCGGGCCTCCAGAATCCTGGGTCAAACTAATTTTCAAAATAAGGGTAACAGAAAAGAACAAGTCATAGAATGGCTGATGTAACTCTCACTCACTCGAACTTTATTTCGCAATGCATATGCAGGCCTACTAATGACTTAGCATAGTACTTATAATGACGAGGCTATGGACTGTAGGCTACCGTAATTCATTACGGTTAGGCCTATAATCAAAGAGATGATGTATAGCAAAAGTGATAGCGCTGTTGCCAAATACCGACTTCTTGGTTTTTTTCCAATTTTCCCTGGACCAATTTTCCCTTATCAAAATTCCCAGCATTTTTTTCCCATGCGTGCAAGACTAAAGAATATTCAAATACATGTATGTCTATTAGAGCATGTCCGCCTTAGCACACACAGCTTAGCCCTTAGGGGCCAAGTCGGCCAAACCTATTTTTGTAACCTCAAGGCCAGCCTGGGGGTTTCTAAGACCTGCACTATTTTTTAATGTTTTTTATTTTTATATCAAAATTCACTTACACGTGTTTATGATTTTAAGTGTTTTTACACCCATCCCATATCTATCTGAAATAATTACTTATTAAATTAATATTCCCTAAAGAAAGCCGCGCGGCGTTTATGTTTTCAAGG
>JAQIYI010000950.1:0-14289 GCA_034700265.1 Polyzonium germanicum
CCTGAAATGT
Source organism: Polyzonium germanicum (assembly GCA_034700265.1). Classification (NCBI taxonomy): domain Eukaryota; kingdom Metazoa; phylum Arthropoda; class Diplopoda; order Polyzoniida; family Polyzoniidae; genus Polyzonium; species Polyzonium germanicum. The sequence continues at coordinate 11 of JAQIYI010000950.1, forward strand.
TTAAATAATCAAAAATAAATAGGCCTGAGTCGGAGAACAATTGGAGATTCACACAATAATGGCAAGTGAGGTATTATTACTTATTATTAATTTTCATTATAACCAGTAATTAAAGTCTTGTACGCGCCGAAGCTTCTGCGAGCGTATACATACAATTATGATGAAATCTAGCCTAGGGTACCGTACGTTGAAAATTACACTCAAGTTGATATGCCTTTATTTATATATACATGTATATTTATTTTTTATGGTTTATTTTCCCCTGAGCTTTCCATTTTGCTCAACAGGCCTAACTTGTTATCCTTAGTTCGTAGGCTATATCGCCATATTTGATTTGATAATTATAATCTTTTAATTCTCTCGCGGCCGTTTATCGCGGACTGAAGGCTGGAGGGGAAACGACATCCACGATAAACACATTAAACCTATAGTTCTTCTACGTCGTGTATGTACTTTATCGCAATAATCTACCGTACACACACCTACCAACAATTACACGCGCGCAGATTATTGCAGTGTTGCGTAAAATCTAAGCTTACCGATTATGAAATAATCGCCGCAGGCCTATTTAGGCAGCCCTCCTTGCACAGAATTCCAAATTAATCCTGCATTCTAGTCATTCACTAGTTAATTATAATTAGGAAGAGGATTTACGTGCGCAAAATTGCGTCACTCTGCGGGACTCTGTATGCTCATAGTTAAGATTGATTCACCTTTATAAGGTTAACTTAGATTGTTGTTAAAGAGGGATTATCGACAAGATGTTTGACTTTTTTAAGTTTTACCTTTTTCAAATCACTTAATTTTTAAAGATTATTTTTTTTAGTAATTTTAGATTTTTGTTTGACAATAAAAATGCTTATTTGTAGCATTGATTTGAAATAATAAATATAAGGTAACCGTCACTTCCGGTAAACGATATGTTCTTCATCGAGATGCGCACCACGTGAGACTCTCTGCGTCTCACGTGACACGCGTCATGCGCGTCCTTCGATCATATCGTAGACTTAAACCGCGGAGCTTCGTTTACCTTATATTCAAAATGGCGCGTTTCCCGTGAGATGAAATTGAAAGCTCGTTTGCAAATCAGCGTAGAAAATTGAAAATGAACGAGATAAAATAACAATATTATCGTGGAATATTTCCTCGAATGAGGTGCTTCATATCGAATGAACGATGAGTTTTTGTCTCGAAAATTGGATGACGCTTCCCCTTTAATAAAGAGAAACTTAAGAGAGGGCGGCTCAAGCTTTGAGACAAGTTCAAAGTTGTGATTTGTAGCTGCTTTTATCACTTCCCGGTAGCCTTGAGAATTTATTGTTGACTCTGAGCAATCTATTGACCATTTCAGGAAGTCTTTTTGCTCAAACTGTTTCCTGTGACATTCAATTAGGCTTAAAACGTTGTAATTAGACACAGATTCATACAGGGTGTTCCAGGCAGAAATTTGGAAACTTCTTAAGACTTTAATGCTGGAATCACTAATGACTGTTAGAGCTGTCGCCACTTGAAAAAATCCCAAGACAAGCGGGGAGTACAACATTCTTTTCTATTCAGAGAGAAAGGCGAAGTGACGACCGTCATCAGAGCCTGTCTTGGGATTTTTTAAAGCCAAGACACCTCTAAAAGTCATTAGTGATTACAGCCTTAATTGAGAGAGGCTTGAAACTTAGTCAATTTTAGTACCAAAATGAAACTCATATTTCTAGATTATGTTCATGTAACAATTCCTGATTTGACATTTTTCAAAAGATTTCTAACAGTCAGTCTCATTTCTCAACAAGATGATTTTTTTTTCAAAATACTCTGCTTGCTTGTATCCATGATTGACCTATGGCCGCCATTTTTTTTCACTCAATTGTTTATTTTTGTTCTGTTTTATTTAATTTTTTAAATCCCATTCTTAAATTTGCGTTATATTTTATGGCGTCATCGTTTCGTATAGGCTTTTGCATTTGTGCAAAGACAATTTCAAAGAATACTGTTTTGAGTTTATTCTCATGAGAATATAGACCTATGTTAGGCCTGCAAATCTCTAGTCCTTTTCACTTAATTAATTAATCAGTTAATTTTGATTTTATTTTATCATATTTTTGGAAATGGGGAACAAACAGACATGACTGTCCAATTGTAGGCGCCCAGAACCAGTTCAAACAACTGGCTCACCCTGTATATTCAAGCTAAATGTCAACACGATTAGGGTCGGTCTACAGAGCGACTCAACTTTGAGTCAACTAACTACTAAACTCTTAATTATACACGCTGTCTGTCATCTTAATTGTGTGTTTGTTTGTCTGTCTGCCCGCCTTGCATTAATTTATCTGTCAGACTGTCCACCATCAGTCTCCATGTCTCTGTCTTCGGTCTGCCTTTATCTGTCTTTGACTATCGTTTTATCTGTCTGCAGCTGCCTGTCTCTCGTCTATATTTACCTCGGTCTTTACGTCCATTTACGGTATCTGTCCGTCTGTCTTGCCATCTGTGTCCTTCTGTCGTTGTCTTTGTATGTGGCTGTGCATACCTGCAATACTACTAACGTCCGAGCGTCGAGGTACCGGACGTATCTCACGTCGCGTATTCCTGAGAGCGGCGCCGATATATAGGAAAGTCGGTTTGTGACAAGACGCAAGCTGCTGTAAGCAATATATCCGTACAGGATATTGTCACGAATTTGGCACAAACAGCTCGAACTAGAGTTCTCAATTACTCTCTCAATTACAATTACTAGTAATCTAAATTACAATCGCTCAATTACAATAACTCTTGAATACAACTACTCTCAAAAACAATTACCCTCAATTACTCTCGCAATTACATGCACAATTAGTCTCGAATACTCTCAGGTGCAAGTCCTCGCTTGCAATTAATCTCAATTACAATTACTCCATTACAATTACTCTCCATTGCAATTACTCTATTACAATCACCAGTACTCTCCATTGCAATTACTCTCCGTCCCCATTAATCTTAATTACAAATACTCTTATAAATTAGAATTACCTATCTCAATTAGCTACTCTCTCCATTACAATTACTCTCAATTATTCTCTTAATTACAATCACTCAAATAAATTAGAATTACTATCTCAATTAGCTACTCTCAATTACAATTACTCTCAATTACAATTGCGCGTACTCTCAATTATAACTACTCACAGTTACAATTACTCTCAATTACAATCTCACGTTACACGTAGCCAATTACAATTACTCAGTTGCAACTACTCAATTGCAATTACAATCTCAATTACTTGCCATGCAGTCGATTGCTAATTCTTTTTAATGGATTGCAGTTATCATTGCAGGACAAACGGCCGTCACCTACTTCAACAGCCACCGGAAGAAGATCTTCCTGCTGCTGTGCGCCTTCATCATGGGCACTTGGATCGGCAGTTCGCTGCCCAACTACCACCAGTTCGGCTCGCAGGCGACGTGTCCAACGGTGGAGCAGCCGTCGGCGAGAGTCGACTCCTCGCTGCGCGCCGTCGTCGACATGGGCGCAACGTCCGAGCCCAGCCGATCAAACTCGACGTCATTGCCGTCGTCGTCATCTAATGCAACGATGCAACAACAATGGCCAACTATGGATCGTTCTTCTTCTCAAAGTGACGATCGGCCTCTAGCTGCGTCATCGACGGCGGCCGCCGCCGCTCAAAGCGGCTCGACTTTGACGTCGACACCGGACGACGACGGATCTGCCGATGATCATGGTCGTCCGGAGAGTCTTCCGACGGACCCCAATTACCTGGTGTACACGCCATACTGTCGCATTCCTCGGTTCGATCCGCGCGATCCTTCCGTGCTGAGCACCATCAAGAGGCTGGAGCCGCTGCACTGCGCCAAGAACAGTCCGGCCTTCACGTTCATGGACGGCGACGTCCTGCGCGTCGACACGACCGGTCTGCAGCGCGCTGGATCGTCGGAAGAAGATTCGAGCCGCAACTTCTCGTGCTGTTACTCCGTTCTGCGGCGCAGCGACGACGGCAGGACCGACGATGGATACTCGTAAGCGAATTAAGCGGTGGTTTTCCGTCTGCCGCGGCGTTTTGTCGCTCAAGCTAGTACATGTATAGAACCTTAAAGGGGGGAAGCAACAAGAAGTTTGGCGATTTTAAGTTTTAGCTTTTTCAAATCACTTTATTTTTAAAGAAAATATTTTTTTGTAATTTTCGATTTTTTTTTTTTGCAATAAAATGCTCATTTTTAGCATTTATTTTGAATTAATATATAGGGTAACCCTCACTTCCGGTAAACGATATGTGCTTAATATCGAGATGCGCCACCACGTGACACTCTCTCTGGCGTCTCACGTGACACGTGCCATGCGCGTCCGTCGATCATATCGTTGGAATAAAACCGCGTGGCTTCGTTTACCTTATATTCAAAATGGCGCCTCCCAGTGAGATGAAGTTGAAAGCGCGTTTGCGATTCAGCGTAGAAAATGAAAAATTTACGAGATAAAATAAAAATAATATCGTGGAATATCGTCGAACCGGACGAACGATCACAGTTTTTGTCTTGAAAATCCGTGTTGCGTCCCCTTTAACGACATAACCGCCCTTTCTCATTTTGCAAGTAGGCAATCACTGAAGACCTTTTAAGTTGGAGTTTCACTGTGTAGGCCTTCTATTCAAACTTAAATAAATAAAAGCAAACTGGTCAAACCAGTTGTCAGATTAATAACTGATTAAAATATTAATTATATAATTAATACTAACTATTTTATGTTAACAAAATCTTTCCAGCTTGATCCATCGCTTATTCACTAATTGTATTTTATTTTATTTTTTTTACAAAATCTAGGATCTCCAGTAACTGCACACCAATCGAGGAGAATGTGACCGTGATCTTGACGGACGAGTTTGTGAAGGTCGTGTGCAAGTCGAACGGGACGGCCAAGGACAAGGGCGAGAAACACGAGGACTTTGTCTACACGGTGCCGCTGAAGCCGTCGGTGGAACAACGACTGTCCGCGCAATTCGATTCCAGGTTCAGGTCTTCGGATCACGGACAAACTGTGCCGTTTAGCGTGATGCTCATCGGCATCGACGCCGTATCGCAGCTAAACTTTGAGCGCCATTTGGTCCGCACTCGGCGCTTCCTGCTCGACGAGATGGACGCCATCGAGATGATGGGCTACAACAAGGTGACTATAATGCAATGTGACATCATCAGAGGCTAGCTGTCTTGGGTTGTGTTCAAGTCGAGACAGGTCTAAATGTCATTTGGTGCCTAAGGCCGCAATCACTAATGCAAATCTCGAGACCAGTCCAAAGTCAAGACAGCTTTAACAACTTACGCGGTTATGAAGGGCGATTGCAATCAAAATTAGTTATCTCCTGCAAGCGCAATCTCGATTGTCTGAGAGTTGTTGCACTCCGCAAATTTAACATTGAGATTTTTCGTCGTCAACTTGTTACGTCACAATTAAGCAAATCCGCCATTTTGAAAGCATGTAGTTTACAGTCTATGCATCTACTGTACAATGTGTAGGCCTATATGCTTATACTGCGGTATTAGGTACTCACGAATTTTGACTTAATATCCCTTCATAACCGGAAGTTGCTAAAGCTGTCTTGACTCGAGATACTTCTTGAGATTTTCAATTAGTAATGACTTAAAAGCTGTCTCGACTTGAAAAAATCTTAAGACAGGTTCTGAAGACGTCGTCATTTCTCCATTCTCTCTGAATAGAAAAAAATGACGTGTCTTGAGATTTTCTCGAGTCGAGACATCTAGAAGTCATCATTCGAGCCTCAAAATAGGCGGATTTTTTACCACATTTACCGCATTCCTGAAGGTGGGCGAGAACACGTTCCCCAATTTGGCGGCTCTGCTGACGGGCTACACGAAGGCCGAGCTGCTGAACACCTGCTGGAAGGACGACAGTCACCACTCGCTGGACAACTGCTCGTTCGCCTGGAGCCGCTTCAGCGAGCTCGGCTTCAGGACGCTGTACGGCGAGGACAGCCACGGCCTGTCCACGTTCAACTACCTGAAGCAGGGCTTCTACCGACAGCCGACCGACTACTACTTCCGGCCCTTCTCGGTGGCCGCTGAGAACGCCATCGGGCAGAGCAAGGTGGTCAACACTCGCCTCTGCTTGGGCTCGCGGCCCGTCCACGAGGTATCGATCAACTGGGCGCGCGCCTTCATGCACGCCATGGTGCGCCGCCAGCCCTACTTCGGACTCTTGTGGAGCAACAGCCTGACGCACGACGACGCCAACTTCGTGCAGCGAGCCGACCCCTTCCTGCACGACATGCTGGTCGACCTGCGATCCAAGCAGCGCCTGAACAACACCGTGCTCATCTTCTTGGGCGACCACGGCATCCGGTGGGGCGCTCTACGCCGCACGCGCATCGGAGGTTACGAGGATAGACTTCCGGCTCTGTACATAGTTCTTCCGCCCAGATTTCACGTCGAATTTCCAGAGGCTGTCGAGAATCTGCGACGCAATTCCCATCGGTGAGTGCGATTTCACCCGTTTTCACCAATTTAAGGGAGAGAGTCTCATATTTGCATTTGGAGCTTTTTTCTTTCCTGATTAGAAATATCATTTTGTGATGATGATAATAATAGGCCTACTGAAACTAAAAAATTATTAAAGGGGAAGCGACACTTAAAGAAGTTTGACTGTTTTTAGTTTTAGCTTTTTCAAAATCACTTTATTTTTAAAGATATTATTTTAGTTATTTTTGGGATTTTTTTTCGCAATAAAAATGCATATTATTAGCATTTATTTTAAATAAGGTAACCCTCACTTCCGGTAAACGATCACCACCACGTAACGCTCTCTAGACGTCCCGCGTGACACTCACGCGTCTCACGTGACACACGGCATGCGTCTCCTTCGATATCGAAGATCTTAATGGAATAAAAAAACCGCGGAGCCTCGTTTACCTTATATTCAAAATGGCGCCTCACATGAGAGAAATTGAAAGCGCATGAAAATAACGAGATAAAATACGAACATCGAATAAGGTGCTTTATCGGACGAACGGTGAGTTTTTTTCTTTTATAAATCAGCATACTATCACTTACCCTTTAAAAATTTGTAGTCTGCGTTTGGCCATTTTGCCCAAATATATTTTTAATTCCCCGGGGCATAATATGGAACTGCTACGAACGTACATAAAGTCCAAGTTTATAAGGCAATGATATTACCCTTTGTTGTTGTTGTCGTTGTGGATCAGGCTGACGTCGACGTTCGACCTGCACAAAACTTTGCTGGCGCTGGCTTCGCTGGGCAGCGGCAGCGCGGACCAGTTCCTCAACGCCAGCGGAATGTCGCTGCGCAACGACCCGACGGTGGCCGCCAGAGGCGTCTCTCTCTTCGAAGAGGTGCCCTGGAACAGGTCGTGTTCGCACGCCGGCGTCAACGGCCACTGGTGCGCGTGCGAGGAGAACGTGGCGCTCGACGTTACGTCGTCGCTCGCGCTCGACCTGGCCGAGCGCGTCGTCCAGCACGTCAACAACGTTACGTTCGCCAAGCGGAGCGTCTGCGCGCTGCTCGAGCTCGGCGAAGTGAGTGGCTTCGTGCGCAAGAGCAGCGTCGAGGTGCACGAGAAGGTGAAGCACCACTCGCGCTACGCCATCACCGTCACGGTCGCGCCCAGTCAGGCCGTCTTCGAGGCCACCGTCTTGACGGACGAGAGCAAGCACGAGTTTCGGCTCGAGGACGAGATCACCAGGGTGAACATGTACGGCGATCAGTCGCGCTGCGTCCACGAGCTGTCGCTCAAGCCGTTCTGCTTCTGCAATCAGACGTCGACGTCGAGCTCGACCATCGGCAAATCTAGACGTTCGGCCTCGGCCGTCGGCAATTCCGGTGAAACGGCGAACTCGAAATCAGAGTTTAGATCAACGAGGTTCCGAAAGACGACAACTCGGTAAGCAGTTGGTGGTGATCGACACGGTCGATGACCGTGAATAATCGTCTTCCAGTATTAAGGACAAGAAGAAAACTAGTCTTAGTAGTAATTATACAGGGTGTGTCGGAAAAGATTAGTCGAGTGCGGTTTTAAATTTAATATATGAATTCTATTTAAAATAGATAGGCCTAAATCAATTTTGTTCTGCAGCATATCAGTAAAAAAATGCCAAAACATTTTTTTTCAGAACGAATGAAAAGGCTTAGGCTGTAATCAATAATGACTATTAGAGCTGTCTCAACTTGAAAAAATCCCAAGACAGCTGCTCTGGTGACGTCGTCATTGCTCCATTCTCTCTGAATGGAAAAAAACGACGTCTTCTCAGCCTGTCTTGCGATTTTTTTCAAGTCGAGACGGCTCTCAAAAGTCATCAGTGATTCCAGTCGTAATTTTTCGCATCGCCGCTGACAGACGCACTTCAGACTGACTTTTGAGTCTGCTAAAGTTCTTCACTCTCGCCCGAACAATTAAACTTCAGAACTGGTCACCGTTCTTTTCGAACACCCTGTAAATATATATCAATGGCGAATAGTTGTCAATTTGCAGGCCAAGTATACCCTAGTTAATCATGTAGGTCTATACGATTTTGGAGCGCCTATTTGTACACTATAATTTAGCATTCTGGCGGAAATTAGTTGTGCGGTTGTTACTTGTAATGGCGGCCGGATATAGCAGACGACCGGAAGTCATCACATCCAATTTCCAGTTGTTCGAGTCTCGAAGCCATAAAAAAAAAATTAATTTGTTTGCCTTAAAAAATTCAGAAATATTCTTAGAATTTAATTTAAAAAAGTTAACAAAACATGTTTTAAATTGCCAATAACTTCGATTGAAGCGCCCCCTTTAAAAATTCACAGAAACATTCTTCAAATTTAGGATTTTTCTAAAAAAAAATCGCAAAAAACATAATTTTAGACTTAAAAAACCACAAAAACCGTACCGTAATTTGAATATTTTAGAAAGTCTTTAAAAAAGCATTTACTGCCGTAGGAATCATTAATATTTCAGAGGTTGCGGATTTTTTTTTGCAATTTTTTTACATCATGTTCGTTGCCTTTCAGCTTCCACACTCCATCGAATACACTGTATGCCATTTATTAATTATGAGTTTACGCCCCCAATGTAACAATGCTTTTGCACGCGCAACGTGTCGCCTAGCAACGATATATGGATGCTAAAGACACGCCATTGATTTTGTTGCTGTTAATTTACATATCAAACTAGCTGTGTTACAAAATCATAATCGCATTTGCATGTACATGTATAAATATGACAATATAAATATGAAAATATGATTGTACATTGTCCACTATACATATAAGTTTCTGTTTTGTTTTGTTTGTGTTTTTCACCCACAAATTTGAAGTTTATTTTTTTTTTGAGATTGAAAAAATATAAATATCATATGGCTGAGAGTGTTTCAAATAGCAGACGACGATTGTTTGAGGACGATTCTGAAGACGATTTGGAGGATGTGGACGCCGAACAAGAACTCGATGACCTTTGGATGCAGCGGTCCAAATCGGACCTCCCACTCGAGTACTCTCAAGTGCAGAAGCTGCTTACGTACGCAAGGGGAAGTATAAAGATAGCAGATATTGATTTTTTGATTTTTCAATAAGCCTCGCATTTGTTTTAAAATGATTTAAATTAATTTTATTTAAATTACCGGTAATTTGATTGGCACGTGAATCGATTTAAATTAATTTGATTTACGTGCGAAATGATTTAAATTTCCGTAATTTGATTTACATGTGAATTTATTTAAATTACGGTAATTTGATTTAAATTAAATTTATTTAAATTGATTTAACAATTTAAATCAAATTAATTTAAATTAAATTAATTTAAATCAATTTAAATTAATTTGATTTAAATTGATTTAAATTAATTTGATTTAAATTGATATACATTAATTTGATTTAAATTAATTTGATTTAAATTGATATAAATTAATTTGATTTAAATTAATTTAAATTAATTTGATTTAAATTGATTTAAATTAATTTGATTTAAATTGATTTAAATTAATTTGATTTAAATTGATAAATTTAATTATACAAATATTTATGTATGCAGAATGGAAACCAAACAGTCACTGTCCTGGCATTGAGCGTGCTGCGAGACTTCGCGCTGGACGACGATATCTGCCAGAGAGCCATCTTGGAAGAAGACGGCCTTGAGCTATTGCTCAACATCCTGGACGCCAAGGACCTGCGATGCAAAGCAAGTGCATTTTTCTTTCCACATGGTTCAGCTCCTATAAGATGATTTTTTATTACCGGTATATTTATTTAATTATTATATTTATTTATTTATTTATTATATTTACATGTATTTCTATTTTTTGTATTATATTTATTATTGTTGGATATCATTTTGTTATATAGGTTGCCGCGCTGAACATTCTGAATGTCGTCAGTTCGACGCCAAAGATCCGAGCGTTAATCGTGAAACTGGAAGGCGTCCAATCGTTGGTTCAGGTTCTGCTGGATCCTCTGTGTCACGTGAGGAGCGTCGCGGCCGAGACGTTGGCCAAGGTCTTCAAGAATTCGGGAGCTTGCCACAAACTCATCCAGCATGGCGGAGTCAAAAACCTGGTTTATATTTAGATTTTGGACTTTTTAGAAAAAATGAATAGAAATTAGAAAATGGAAATTAGAAATAAAAATAAGCCTAAATAAGCTTAATTTTTTTTAAAACGCGCCCTCTTGGATCCTGATTGTTGATGTTCATCATATGCAGGTATCCATGTTGCAACTGAGCAGCAGGACGACTACTGACGACTATGCAGATACACCGTGCTACGGAATCGGTTGCCAGAGACTGGAATTTGACGACCATTTTCGCGTGATTCGATGCAGCGCTGTGGCGCTGGCCGTGCTGTCCAGAAAGCCCGGCGCCAGATGGTTCGTTCACGAAGCCGGATTCGTCGCGCTCGTGGCTCACTTGCTGGACGCCGCTGCTGTCGATTCGTCGGTGCTCATTCCGGCACTCGGCTCTCTGCAACAATGTTCCACTGAGGTTGTGTTGACATTTTTTGTTTTTCTTTGGTCATGTAGACCTTACTATATATTTTTAATTAATCTTATCCTCTTGTCCGAGCTACAATTAATTAAAGGGGGAGTCTGGTTAGATTTTTTCGATTTTTTCAAGACACGTTTTATGAATAGATATATTTTTTGTAATAATAAATCTAAAATCTATAATACGTACGATTTTGTAAATTATTTAAAAAAACTAATCATTTTGAAATTGCGCGGTCAGCGCCGACGTCACTGCGTTGACTTAACGGTTATTTTACGTCATGATGACGCGCTTATCGACGTCCTAATCGTTGTAAATATTTCTAAATTAACATTAAACAAAAAAAAAATTTTGGAAAAACGAAAAAATTAACCAGGTTTTAATTATTGCTAAAGAAATATTTTATTCAATAATTTTTTCAATTCTTTGGAAATATTTGTAAATAAACTTTAAGCAATCGAAATTTGGGGAAAAAAGGAAACTGTTTTGTATGTTTTAATCCCCTTATTGGTAAAGAAATATTTTATTCAAGAATTTTAATTTATTAATATTTATTTGTAACGGGACTCAGCGACTCACCCTTTAAAGAGGCTAGGAGCCTTTTGCCTACTTGAATTTAAATCAATTTAAATTGGAATTCAAGCAAGTAAGATGGCGAAATAAAACATTAGTTAATGTTTTATTTTAATTTTATCTGGTTAGAGTTACTTCAGGCAATCGATTTTTGAATCCGGTATCGTCCGTCAACTGATCACCATCTTGAATGGCAAATCGCGGGATCTGGTCCTGCTAACTGTGTCCTCCAACATCATTCGGAAGGTTTGATATCATATATATATATATGATCACGTGATAGTTAACCTCATAAAATGTTAATATTGTCAAACGAGTATCTTTTCATTATTTTTTTGTTTTTGGCGGCGTGATAATTAGTGTGCCGTCGATCCGTGCGTGAGGCGAGCGGTTCGCTCGAACGACGGTCTCAAGTCGCTAGTGGTGACCGTGAACAATCTTGCCGGCAAGTCGAGCGCGAACGACGACCAACAGATGCTTCTGGCCGCCGCGACCGGCGCCGTTTGGCAGTGCTCGATCGACGAGCCCGAGAATGTCGCCGAGTTGATCAAGCTGCGCGCCGTCGACGTGCTCGTCAAGATCCTGGAAAGCGTCCATGACGAAGAGGGATGTCCTAACTATTAATTGCCTTATATTTCGATCCCTCTGCAGTTCATCGTTGTTATTTGATGCTCTGTTTCTATATTAGGTCCTCTGTAATGCGATTGGAGCCTTGTCCGAGTGTCTCACCAGCGACGCTCAGAGGGAAATGGTTTCTCAGCGAGGAGTCGTCGCCAAACTGGTCGAACTTCTTGGCAGAACGAATCAACAGCTTCTTGTCAACGCCGTAAACGCACTGGCCAAGGCTTGTCTCAATCAGGAGAACATGAGGTAGGCATAGCTAACTATATCTCTCTAGTTAGCTAGCTAGCTAGAGAGAAAGCCCATTAGAGACAGGTTGTCTCCAAGCAGGTTGCCATTGGAGACCCCGTATATTTAGACAAATTGAAGACAACGATGGCATTCGTCGTTTATGGTCCTTATTGAAGAACGGATTTCCTGATGTGCAGGCGTCGGCCGCGTCCGCACTTCATGCTTGCGTCGAACAGACGTCCGTGAGTTATCATGGTTTGAACATTGCACGACGTACTCTACAAGCTTTCTAGTTAATTTGTTTAACCGACCCCTGGTGCTACCATATCTGGTGCAGTCTGTGGCAGAGTTGGTGCGCAATTTCGTCGGCGGGCTGGAACTCCTCGTAAGTCTTCTGGAATCGCCACACCTGGACGTTCAGTCCAGCGTCTGCGGAGTCATCGCGGCCGTCGCCAAAGATGTCGACAATCTGGCCGTGATCACCGACAATGGCGCCGTGGCTAAACTGGCTCATCTGGCGACGCACGTCAGCTAATCGAATTCCACATTACAATATCTTAATTAAAGGACACTTAATTTCGCCTTCTTTAAATTTAATTAGTCATGAGTGACTAATTGCTCCATGTTTTAATGCGCAGGCCAAGATGAACGACAAACTGCAGAGGCACCTGGCGGAAGCGATTGCGAATTGCTGTTACTTGGAGACAAACACGGCGGAATTCGGAGCGGAAAACGCAGTCGAGCCCATAGTCGGTTTCCTCAAGTCGGACGACCGAATCGTGAGGCGAATGGCCGTCAATGCAACGGCTCTTCTGTCCGGACATCCGGACAACTGCGCCGTCCTCCTGCGCAACAACGCTGTCAAGGTGCATTCGGGGTCTTTAATTGGGCTTTTTATGACCTGTTGACACTTAAACACCATCCTCTCTCACTGGTAGTTTTTTATTATCTTAAAAGTCGATGAATTTGTCTTTGTTCTGCGTTGCAGTTGCTTCTGGTCCTCATCGGGTCCACCGAACCCGCCATTCAAGCCGACGCCGCCACTGCGCTGAGTAACATCCGGGGATACGCCACTGCGACCCACGATGTCGAAGCATTAATCGACGCACTCGACAAATAATCACTCGGAATCCGTAAGTCTCCAAATAACGCTTTTATTTAATTATTTATATAATTGTTAGGGAATTGGCATCTTGATGGTTAAAACGAAACCATTTCAGGAGGATAATAATCTAGAAATATCAAACCTGACTGAAAAAAAAAGTAAAAAATTTAACAAATCGTACAAAATGCCATTTAAAAAAGTATGAAAACCATAAAACAAAACGCAAAATTGTCTTCAAAAAATATAAAGCTCCAAAAGGTCAAAGGTTGGCGATAAATATACATCTGTAAGACCAAGTAAATAAATTCACGTTTTTTTTTGGTAGCATTTTTAGCTAGTTTTCCCTCCATGGAAGTACAACTAAAATCCATTTTAATGAAACAAAACAGAACAAATTGAATAAAGTCATAACGTCGATCATGCGTTTTATTTTTTGAAAATTTGTAAATAATGATATGGGAAGCTAAGAGTTAAACTGTAAATAAATATCATAGAAATGCATCTACATAATAATAATAATAAAATTGATAATCAAAAACACTAATGTGCAACTGATATTAATATACATTGCAAAGATAGTCGAATACATGAAATTATCACAGAATATTCTTTTGTGCACTCTCTCTCTGTTCAAGGAATAATAACAATGTGCTTTGTGTTTATTTTACTATTACTACACATGTAATTACTTTTAGTTACCGGTACTAATTATTTTAATTAGCAATTGGGCCTATTTCGATTACTAATTATTTTAATTAATTTGTATTTTAATTACTAAATATTTTAAT
>JAQIYI010000951.1:0-14280 GCA_034700265.1 Polyzonium germanicum
TCTGAAATTACAGATAGTCTCTATTTGAATAGATCTACCAACATCTGTGGTTAAATTTCGAAAAATGACAAAAAGATTATTGCCAAAAAATCTTTTTGTCATTTTTCGAAATTTGATCATAGAATTGGATAGATATATTAAAATTGAGATTATCTGTAATTTCAGAATTTTGGTTTCATCAAAAATGGAGCCAGAATTAATTTTTTTGGACTTTTTGAGCAATGGCATTTATTCTCCGATCAATGGCATTTATTCTCTGATGAATGGAAAATTCTGAAATTAGATAGTCTCTATTTGAATAGATCTGTGGTTAAATTTCGAAAAATGACAAAAAGATTTTTTGCCAAAAATTGAATCGTCGGACCCGCCGACTTCGCCTCTGGGCACACCGATCAAACAGAGGACTAGGCCACAGTCCCTCTGCATTTCTAAAGAACACATTTCTTAAAAACGCGATTCTAAAAAGCGCGTTTCTTACGTGTTTCTTAAAAACGCGTTTCTTAAAACGCATTACGTCACCACGTAATTATCATTCCGATAAGAGTACGCTCGTGATTGTCGGAAATATGTAGGCATATTTGTAAATAAACTGTAAAACAATTAGAATGTTGAAAAAAAAAAAAAGCAAAATGTACTGAATGTAATGATTTACGTGTTTATATTTTTTTAATGAGACTTCCCCTTTACACGGTGGCCCTGGATTAACTAAGCCAGATTTAATTATTGATATAAAAAAATCTGGCTTAGTTAGTCCTGGGCCACGGTGTAAATTTTTAAACAGAATTTTCATTTTGGTCGACTTCAGTGTCTGAGCGAAATGTTTGAATTTTTTTTATAAATATTAACGATAGGCCGCGGTTAACACATAACCCAAACTGCACAATGGTACTGTCAAATGAGGGCAAACAAATACCTACAATTTTAGTCCATGAATTCTGCCAAAATTCGCCGGTTGAATCCATCAGCCACATTCGGCCTGCATTTCCACGCTATCCACGTACTCCCTGGGCACGCCCTCTTTGAGCAGCGAGGCTTTGGACGAGGCGTAGATCCAATCTTGGTGGTAATGGCGAACGGCCTCCCAGCAGATGTCCTTCAGCTTGGGAATGGTGAGCCAGACGCTGAAGATGTCCGACGTTCTACTATTGTGCTCGATGCTTACCACTCCTCCGTACACGTACATGCAGCCATTCTGCAGTCGAGTAACGAATAAATAGTCGAAGTGTTAAAATCTGTAATCAACTTCAAAGTAGTGGCCTCGTGATTGCTTTTTCGAGGAACTCATGCGCTCACGGGTGTCAGAGCGGCCGAATGAAAGTACGTCGGCACCCTCACTCGAGCGGCGATTCGCCGCCAACAGTGCGTGTCGGTGTTGAGCCGCCAGAAATCTGAGAAGATAGTCCTGCCGTTGAATCCGCCGTAGATGTAAACATCTTTTAAACAGATTAATTTTATTATTTGTAAAATGAGCAAAACAAAAAGCGAGTCCCGTTAGAATTTCGTTTTTCAAAATTATGCTTTTTGAAATGAATAACGCCACTAACCTTTGCCCTCTTGAACTAGGCTGTGGCAACGTCTTTTTTCTGGGTATCCATCTGCAACAGGAAACAAAAAAATTTAGTTTATAGTTGAAAAGTGTGCGCGTAATTATTCATTACATTTTTACAATGATTTCCGCAATAATTTAACCTCGTCTTGAATAACTATGTCGAAACCATGGATCAGGATAGGTGGTGACGCACAACCAGGTGCAAGTCTTGATGTTGAACGTGTAAATCTAAAAAAATGAAATGAAGCATATATAAATTATATAAATTATTCATTAAACTTCATTTCTCATTAAATATGATTTTATCACAATTGAATTACTCTCACAATCAGGTAATAATAATAAAAAAGAGAATGGTCAGTTTTTCTTTTAAAATTTAGCTTTAATTTGTACTTTGTAATAGGCTTAATATGTCATTTGAAATTAGCTTAACTTGTCTGCCAAGTTTGAAAAATTACCGTTTTAAACGTGAAGCACAAGTTGGCCGTGCCACCACCGAACACATAAATGCTGTCGCCAACGAAGGTTATCTCGTGGCGGTACCTGAGGAACGAAAAACAAATGTGTAAATTAAACTTTAATCCTAAATTTAAACTAAATATACAGGACCCATTGTTTAAGATTTTTTAAAAAGAGGGTCTCTCTCTACCTTTCAGGAGGTGTACCCATCTTTGGCTTGAGTATCCGCCATTCGTTCGTATTCAAGTTGAGACAGTGAACATCGATGGTATACTCGTAGCCTGTTGTGCCACCAACAACGAACAACTCATTTCCACGCAATGCCACAGCCTAGTGGCGCGATCAATGAAACAAATGGTCAAATTTAGAAGTTCAAAATTCAATTCAAATCAATCTGAGTAACTGGAGTAAATGAGCAATTCTAGATGATCGCTAGCGTATATATGACGACACTCACCTGTCCATACTGTTCTTGCGGCACGTCTCCGGTCACGGCCACTTCTCGAAACTCGAGGGTCTCCAGATCGCACGCGTACAGTTTATTGCTGCTGCTATCGCCGAACGGCACGCCAGTTCCTCCGAACGTCAAAAGCGAATTGCCACTGAGCACAGCTGTGTCAATTAAAGAACAAGTCTCATTAGCTTTTCGAATTTCCAAAAAATTGCTTTCTGAATAGAAGTATTTCTTGTAATAATAAAAACCAAAAAATATCTAGGATGGATACTTGTTTAAAGAATTAAAATAATTGCTCGGAAAGCATACTGTGTGTACGGGCACCAACTATAACGGCCTACTTGAATGCGACGCCAATTTCGTGGGAATCGTGCCCGTCACTTTCATCAACGTCCAGCACTTTGTGGCGAAGTTGAACTTCCATAGCTAAATAGAAGGAACACATTTATAGCCACTTTGAGAGTTGATTTCGAATATTTAGGCCTAACTAATTGTAAGCGTGACGTTGAATAATAAAAGAATAATTGCCTCTCGGAAGATCGGGGTGCCAAGTGCGCGGGGTGTCCTCGGATTAAAGCCTCCAAAACAGTAAAGGTCGCTGTTGGTCGCCACACAGCGATGACCACTTCTTGGCTTTGGCACTGGATACCCTGCAATTAAGAGTGACAAGGCCATCATGGCATGTAGTTGGTCATGAATAATTAATGGAGCTGCATTAACTCGAACCATTTAAGATGCGGACGAACCTTCGTTCGTTCTGGTTATACAAGGTTAGGCCCACAAGAATGTAAAATCGTCCTTATTAATTATAAGGCTATATGGTTAATAAGTTATATAAAATGGTGCAAAATTATTTCCGGGAAAATAAGGAAAAATTGGTTAGGCCTAATTGTGCTTTAATTATTGGCTTAGCTCGCTGTAGACTATGGGTCTACATACTGGCCTAGCGTCATCATGGGCCTAATAATTTTTCAATTTTTCCAACAACCATCAAGGGGTTATTCCTATCTTTCCAATGTTTTTTTCCCTCAATTTTTTCGGAAATATTTCCAGACATATAGGCCTAGGCATGTGCTGGTGGTGTGCACGTAGCCTACTAGAACTAAAGGACTACCGTACCACGGGTATGCCGAAATCGGTTCGATTTAATTAGAATTAAAATTACAATTCAAAGCAAAATGTTATTTATAGTTTTAAATCCCTCGTTTTACCCCTTTGGGGTAACGTCCACCCGCGCACTTATTCGTAGGTTACCGTAGCGAATGTTCCCCGTCGGCAGCTCGGACTTCAATCGGTAAGGAACGAACGAATAATCGGCCTTCTGCTTCAGCGCCATGTTCGCACGCGAATTCGCGCAGACGAAAACTAAAAAAAACACCTAAATTTTATGTAAAGTTATGAAAAGTTACAGTAGAAGTTTAAAATCAAAATAAATCACAACTTCCGGGTATGAACTTCCGGTTCCGGTCTGAATTCAAAATGGCGGCGCCCACTGATTCCATGTACAAACTGCATAAATAAGAATTTTGCGGAAAAAGCGAATGAAAAAGAGCAGCTGATGATTGAAAATAAACTAGAATCGTTTAGCAACGTTTGCGGAATGTCCGAAAAGGTCGATAAAATCAGGCGGTTCTTGGCGGACAGCATCAGTCCACGACAGATCAATCGGTCCGTTATTAGGCTAGTGACGTAGGCACCGTGGACCGTGTAAAATATCCGGGAAAATCCGGAAATATTGAAAATTCGTTACCTTTGCTATCAATCATTTATGACCTCCCTGATAATTAAGTATAGGCCTAGGCCTACCTAATTTTTCAAATATTCCTCAGATATGTACCGGTAGGCCTATAGGCGTTTGAATATTTCCGGACTTCAACAAAGGTAATAAGGAAATTTACGAAATATTTATCGTTACTATTGCAGAGCGACGAACTCTAGTGAAGCTTTGAGCGACGAAGAAGCGTTTCTACAAAGATTGTCCACTTATTCAATATCCTTTCAACTTTCAAAAGTATTAATTAATTGGATCCGGAAAAATTTGGAAAATTGGTTTATTACAGCGCAGACTGCATGTGCAGTGTATAATATATTCCACCACCCTCAGAAATATTTCCACCTTTCCAATTCATTTTTTTCCGGACCCACATCTGATATTTTAGGCATAACGTTAGGATTATAATCAGCGCGCAACTTAATTAGTTTGGTGTAGCGTAATTTCGCAGGCTTAATTTGCACATGTTTGGTAAATAGACTGCATGTACCGGTATCGTAATTAATGTAATACTTAAATGACCAATTTGAACACATACCGTAGGCCACCGGAACTCAGAATTTACCTTCTGGATCCTTAATAATGCTCGTACAGTTTTATGTGGTCCGTCAAACCCAGAGTAGTGGCTGCTCCTGTGTGCGCCAGCCTCGGATGGACAGTGGCGCAGATAGACTTGCTGGAGTGCGCCTCATGCAGACAGTTCCTCTCCACCGAGCTACCGCCTGTATGGAAAAAGTCTTCGTGTAAGTACGGGTACGATATTTGGCGCACTAAGCTTGGCTCGATTTGATTAAATCTTAAGTCAAAATGCGGATTTGAACTTTGTTCGATTTGAATAAAACTCGTCAGAATGTGGATTTGAAGTTTGCTCCACTTGACTAAAACTTAACTCAGAATTTAACTCTGTTTTTAGGTTTTATTTCTTTTAAAAAAACCGTTACATATAGACTCTAATAAAATAATAATATATATATGTAGATATCTGATTAGCCATTTAAACATGTATGTTTGAAACAAATATTTTAACTGTCCTATTTATTCTATTTCAGATGATCAAGCCGTGTCGCTTCTCGTCGCTTCATTGACCAATAAACATCATGCATTTTGTTCGTGGCCTCTGAACCCGAGCAAACGTAAACCTCAAAACCTCGATCGCAAAATTTAAATTCCGAATTCCCGTTATTCTAAAGGCATTGAATGTCGCGCACTAAGTTAATTGCATGTTAAAAGTGACTGCATTGAGGTGACCCAGTAGGGGAGCCTTATAATTGGTCCGCCATTCACAAAAATAAATAAAACAAAAAAAAAAAATCAAAGATGGGAAATAAGTGTGAAGAAAATCATTAAATAAGAATTTAAAATTCGTATTTTTCTGTGACTCAATCAAGAGAGTTACTTGCAAGAAAGATTTCTGGACGAGAAGTCGACCATGAATGCTTTGGCCACAACTCTACTAGAACTGAACCGACATAGTCCCAGCAATTTGCCGAGCCTCTCGTCCGATTTACCAGAAGAATTGCTGAATCTTGTAAATATAATTACAAAAAGAATCTAAATATTCATTGAACATGATAAGTGGTTTATTTTTGCTCACGTTTGTTTTGCCATTCGAGATGACGTGCGAAGATATTTTAGAAACTGCAGCATCGCTTATGAGATCGGAAAGGCCGGCGAAGCTGCAAAACGTAGCTTTGATTTTGGCAATTTGTGGCTGGCAAACAAGGTGAGTCCAATACAAATATTTATTTCTTAAATTTAAATTGAAGAGAAATAAATTAAAATTAGATTTTTATTGAATTAAAATTTAAAATTGATTTTTTAAAAATAATTCTTAATTGAATGGAATTTATTTAAATAAAAGTAAACTTAAATCCAAATAAATATTATTTAAATAAAATTGCAGGTCGGTGGGATTTGCTGGTTTGAATTTATTCTGCACAATGTGCTTTCGTCAGACTGAGGCATCTTTATACGCAGCGCCTTCCGAGGAAGAAGACTCGGCGAATATCGTTTCGCAATCTACTGAGGACGACTCACAGTTGCCCAAGAGACGCAGAGTAATTATTTTTTTTAAAAATCCAATGTTTAGATTTTTCTGTTTAGATGCCACAATTTTAGTTTCTTTTTTATTTGTTTAGGTTTTAGAAACCCGCAAATTCCATCCGTTAAACGAGCATCACTCGTGGTGTCCTTGGGTGGACTCGAGCTACACGGATGTGGATGGATCTCTAATGTGCGAAGGCTGGAGAAGCCTCTTGGAACTGCTCACAACTCACTCCAGGGACAAGCAGACTACACGCTTCTCAGACAAAGTATAACATCAGTTTTAAGTTTGATTTTTTTGTTCTGACGATTAATTTAAACTTGTTTTAAATTAAATTCAAAATTTTAAATTTAAATCTTGAATTTTAATTTAATTTAAATAGTAAAGCTTTTAATTGTAGAAATTCTTAAACTTTGCAGGATTCGCTAAGAAATGGTCTTCTAAATACTAGGAGAACTGTTCGAAAGTGGATCAGCAACGTTTCGCTTGATGACGTCATGCTTAGAACATGAATGCTAATTACTTTTAAGATAAAAGCGGTCAAGTTAAAATCGGATTATATACAATTCATTCATAGAATTTCGACAACATTAATGACTATCTGTTTCCGCCTGTGCGGTTACCATGGAAACGCGCAATGTTATGTCCTGAATTGTTTCGTAATAACATTATTCTGCGTTCTGGATTAAAGCATTTTTTTTAATAATTGGAACGGATATGTTCAATTTTGTTCATTGTTCACAGTAGAAATGGATCCGGAGCGGGGAAGTTCACCTGGTGAGCATGAATTTACATTTGTCTGAGCGAGCGAAGCGAGCATAGGACATGATTACATGCTACTAGCCTAGGGTCATAAAAACAGAATTTTCCAATTTATAAAAAGGAAATTTTCTGAATTCTAAAGCAGAATTTTGACTAACAATTTTCTGAATTATAATTATTTAAAAGAGGATTTTAAGAATTATAAAAGGATAATTTAGGCGTTTCAGCTGCGCTTCCGTTTTTATCTTTTTTTTTTACCAATCCTTAATTTCTATCAATTAAAGCACTGTACCGTTATTATGGAATCCAGCGGAGCCGGATAATGAAAAAGGATGAGGCACAGCACGAACTGGAATGCAGGTTCCAGACAACAAACAGCCAATATGGATCGCCTTCTGCAGCCAATTGCCTCCAATCGCAATTGGACAATTGTCCTGCCCACGGTGACAAAACGTCAGTTTATCACGGCCTCTCACACTTGTTTACTGAGGTACGGCATTCTGGAATTTTAACATTGAATATATTTAGTTGAACGTATAGGCACTTAATATAGAGAATTAAGGAATATATACTATTGTATTCTTATTTTATAGCTTTAATAGACCTAGTTTTAATTTATATATTGTTTTATAGAATTGAATATTGTATGTCCCTGTATTGTGTAGGTAGTTAATACATTGTATATATAGTATAGAATCCCTACTTTCTGTCACTCCTTACTTTCTGTCATTCCCTACTTTCTGTCATTCCCGACTTTCTGTCATTCCCTACTTTAATCCCCGTTATTTAAAATAAAGTTTCGAGCATGTTATAATGCTGTTCGACAGAAAAGATCAAGTCATAGAATGGTTTTTCCCCAAATATCCCAATTTTCCCCGGACCAATCTTCCCTTCCCAAAATTCCCGGGTTTTTTCCCATGCGAGCAACACTATATACAATAGGCCTATATTGTTTTAATGTACTGTATATTGTATGTCATTCTTATTTAATATATTATATATTGTTTTTTCTCTTACCAAATTGAACGTTCGCACGCAGCAACTGCGAAGATGTGGAATGCCGAAAAACACGACGTTCAACACGAAAATTGATTAATCACAACGATCAGTAATTAAGAAAATAATTAATTAAAAATTAAAATGAAACCTGGTCGCAGGCACGCGACCAAATTAACTTTATTGCTTAATTCGTACGAAACTAAACTTAAAATAGCATATTAGTAATTGAGTATACAATTGCACGTTCATCTTCTATTGCGAATGTCGCGATCAAATATTAGGCCTACATTTAACATTTCAACGAACATCAATTAATTAATCAATAAAGAGGATGTTAATTAATTAATTAATAAATAAGAGGTTGAATTACATTTTGAAACTATTTATTCTGACTAGTGGCATTTTGAGAAGAGGATCATGTATAGTTTAGAATAACATTTAAAATTGGGACGTAGTTTTTAATGCTATCTAAAAAAATGTACCAAACAAATATTGCACTAAAGAATTCATGTAGGCTTACCGTTAATTAATTGACAAATAATGATTGGCATTAAAAGAATTATGCATCCTGTTCTGCGTGTAAAACTGGTTACAAATGGGTGATACCATTTTTCAGGAATATTGTACGGAGTAGGTGTACCATGTAATATTTTTTAAGCTTCTCATTTTCGCCACTAGGAGCGCTGCGGCGCTCAAATGTTAAATCGCGACCCTGTTTCCCTCTCATAGCGCCGGCTACTCAACGTTAATTCAGTGGCGGATAGCAATGCCGGCGCTATTTGCAGTTTACAGGGTGTTACAAATAAATAGCAAAAAAAAAAAAATTATCCAGTGCTACCTCAAAGTTCCAGAAAAAAGGTGAAGCGTGTGCGACGTTCTCTTACGTGTCCAAAGTAACCATTGCGCATTTGGAACGCGATTTATCGTCCCAATAAGAGAACATTAAATGAATACGCGGGGAAACCAGATTGCATGATGTGCGTCATATTTTACAGAAATTTTACAACGCTAACCCTCGTAAACAAGTCTATTAATTACGTACATAGTGTTGAAATCTCAAGACTCACCAACCCTGTGAAGCGCGATGACGTAGTCTGCTGCAGTTGCTGTGTTGGATGCGGACATTTGTTGCACCAAGGAGGTGGATGCAATCAGCTTTAGTTCATTGGTGGCCCAAATTTACTTATGACGTGACGATTTCCTTTTAAACAGTCTGTAATAAAACGCAGGAAATCATCATGAGTTTTATGTTCTGAAAATCTGCGTAGGCCTATCAACCAATTTTGAAAATATCTTCGAAATATATTTAACAGAAGTTGATGAAGAATCAAAGACAAAGTGATTCCTTCAAATATTTCAAACTGATAATTTATTTATTTTCTTTCTAAAGTGACTTTGCCCCTTTAAACGCCAAAACGACGTAGAAACGACAAGAAGTTTGCCTATTTTTAGTTTTAGGGTTTTAAAATAATTATTTTAAAGATATTCTATTTTTGGTGATTTAAGACTTTTTCAGCAATAAAACCCCCATTAAAGAAATTATATAATTTTTGTTAAACGTGACTTTGCCCCTTTAAACGGCGAAACGACGTAATCTTAAATCGTAGTGGCTACCCACCTGTCAGACATTGGGATCCTGAAACTCGGCACTCTCGGAGCAATTCTCGCCCGTCCAGTTGTCCCGCTTGAGATAGTCGGTGAAGAGAGTTCGCGCCTGATTGAGAACGCGGTTCACATTGTGCCGCCTGACCATCTTGTCGAAGTGCATGGCCAACTCGTTGTAGTCCATCCTGTTCTTCATGACCAAGTCGCGGTGCTGCATGAGCAGGGTGAGGCATAGAAAAACCATGAACGGGTTGCCGCCGCCAAAGTCGGCCGGAGGCGGCAGGAAGGGCGCTGCTCCCCTGGAGCCGGAGTAGGCGGCATGAGACGCGAGGAGGCAGGCGGCGCTTTCGCCGACCAGCGGCGGATATTGAAGATTCTCCAAGGCCTCTTCGCAAGAGTTCGTCATCGCCGGCGTTTCTGTCGCCACGCCAGAGTCGCCGAAATTGGGTCCGCCGCCGCCGTGGCAAGTGGTGGTCTCTTGAGACGAGCAGAACGTCTCCTCGGACGTCGAGTATCCCTCGCTGATGTTGCGGCAGGCTGGTCGGTCGACCAGCGTGTGCTCCGCGTCGGAGTCGGACGCGGTCGTGCTGCCCGCGTCTCCGTCGCCGATCGACACCCATCGGCGCACCGAACGTGGAGAGCGCTCGCGAATCGAAGATCCGCTCGAGCTCGCGTAATGACACCGCATTTCGGGCAGAGACGCGTCGAAGACCACGTCGTCTTCGTCGTCCTCGGCGTTCTCTAGGATCTCGCCGTTCACGAGAAATGGATCACAGTCGTTGACTTGAAAGCTTTCAATCTCATACCTTTGGAAATAAGAAAGTAGGCATTTTGTTATTTTAGTTTTATTTTATTTTGTTTGCATTGCACGTGATTTGAACATGCGCAATTGCGATGAATTCATTAAAGTGCCGCAAGTTCAACTCGAGTCGCTCCTAGAAGTCCTAGTCTCGCTCGAACAACTAATTGTACGTTAACTTGGGCTGCTAATTGATCAACATCATAATGAGCGTTTCAAACCTCTCAGATCGTTTGATCGAAGCATCGTCGCGATTTCGCACTTCCTTCTTCTTGCGACTTCTGCGAACGACGGTCCCGTGCGATTTGCGAATCCTCGGGTGTTCGTCGCTGTCGGACGCGGAGGACGGTCCGCTCTCCTCGTCGCCCGCGCCCGTATCTCTTGCGTCCTTGGCTTTGAGACTCGATTCGGAGTGAGATTCCGTGGGCGACCTCCTCAGATGATGGTTGTGATGATGTCTCTCGGTCAGCTGGCGATTCAAGACGTCCAGGTCGATTCGAAGTTCTCGGCTGATGGGCGTGCTGATGAGCGGATAGTCGCGCGGCGCATCGCCGCACGCGTCCATGTCGTCTTGCAGCGATGAGGAGGTCACGGCCGCCGCGAATCCGGCATCCTCCTCCTTCTCCTCCTGACTCTCGGTCAGCACCTGGCGCAGAGACGACGTCGAAGAGTTGCGGCCGCACGCACCTCGAGCGCTGCCCCCCGAAGAGCTGGAAGATTGGCGGCGCATCGCGCGCACTTTGGTGTACGGGTTCTCCTTGGAGTGGCATTTTGGATTGGGCGAAGGCGACGCCGAAGAGCACGACGTCGACGTTGAAGCGACCTCGTTGCGCTTCGGATCGAACTCGGTCTCGAACAATTCGAGTTCGCCGGTCGGCGGATCCGGCGGCAACGAACTCCACAGCACTTCCAGCATGCGCAGAGCGTCGTCGAAGGCGAACTCGCGCTTCAGCTCAAGCAGCAACCATCGGTAGCAGAATAGCAGATCGTCCGCACCGTGCTTCTGCAAATTAAACACAATTAGAAAATCTTCAAAATTTCATTGTTAAAATCTAGAGTTGCAAATTTCCCAGGAAAATTGAAGTGAGGGAAAAAAACCGGTAACATAAGTTATTATTAAACACTAGGCCACCCGCGCCCACAAGTGGCCGGCCATAGGATGAAACTGTCTTATTCTGGTTGGCCACATAGAGCTTTGGCAACTTCCTGTTGGCCCCATAAACTCAACATGGGGTTTTGGATCTCATAAGGAAGCTTTCCCGCGACCTCATAATAAATAGTAAATTGTCACATTTTATATGTCTATATTCAACAGAGCTCTACCAAGTGTGGCCGTCACCCCCACGGTGCCACCCAATTCAGAGAAGTGAGGGTTCAAACCCCAGTGTGGAAGAAGAAGAAGGCGTGGCTTCTAATATAAGCTTATAGAGAAGAATGAGGATTTTTGGAATTTTTTTAAAAAATTGATTTTTGGCGCTGACGCCAGAAATGACGCCAGTGCCATGGCCCTCGTAAACGGAGAGGGGGATATCCTATGGAGTTAAGACAGTCTCAAGTCGCGTTCAAGTTTAACTGAGAGTAGAGCAGCGGCAATTAAAATACAGAACCTGCAGGTAGTCGTAGAACTCTGGATCGTAGGTCTGCAACGCTTCGGACAGGTGCTGAAACTTGACGGTCATGGCTCGGCCATCGAGCATGAAATTCGGTCGCAGTCGTTTCATGAGCGCGCAAAAGCAGACGTACGCGTGCGCCTCGTCGCGCATCGTCACCAGAAGCGGCGACGCCAGGTCGCTCATGCCCTGGCAGTAGGAGACCGACGGATGATTGAGCGCGAACGTGGTGAGCACGGAGAAGAGAGACACGACGTTCTTGTTGTCGTCGGAGCCGGCGTAGAACTTGTGCGTGCGGTCGGTGCGAAGCACGTCCTTGCGAACCATGTTGGTGATGGACTGCATGTCGTCGGACGGCGCAGTGCTCGACGAAGCCGCCTTCTGCCACACCTCGCGCAGCCGGTGGTACTCCTTCGACTGTCGCTTCATGTAGTCCACTCGCTCGGCTCCCGAGAGACCTTCTGGATACACGTTTAGTATGTGCTTCCAGACGACCTAATAATTATAAACATATAGTATATATAGAGACTGTAGACCAATAAATAAGATATTAAAGGGATGGAGGCTTAAAAAAACCGTTTTATAGGCATAAAATGTGTTTGAAAACATAATTTAAGGTTTTAAAATTAAATGAAAGAATTCAAAATGCCTTTCTAAGTCCACTTTCAAGTCCGCCACGGTAGATGCTGATTCTAAGGTCCTTGGGCCTGACGAGTCGGCCGTCCGAGTCCAGGAAGTTGTGGAACTCCGAATCGTTCATTGGATTCTTCAGAGGTTTGATCTGGTGCTGCTGCAGGTACGCCTCGCCGTCCACCATGTTTAATGCCCTCTGAACCAAGTTGAACGTGCGCTCCACCTGATTTTAAAAAAGCTTTTTTAAAAAAATGTATTTCTTGTAGGACTAGTCGAAATTTTTTTTACTTGGTTAAGGATCGATCCGGCTATCGTGATCCTGTCTTTATGATGCGCCTGCGCAAATGGGAAATCGACGGGCGCGATTATGTCCCAGTCTTCAAGGCCTAGGTGTTAAAAAAACAAGTAAAAGTTAAAAATCCATTTAATTAGAAAACGGATCTACTAAAAATCCAAATTCTGCCTTTATTTTTTATAAAAAAAAAGCACAATTTTGACTTTTTGAATGAAAAAAAAAAAACTCAAATTTGGAATTTTGACTTTTGAGTGATAAAAAATCAGATTTTGGAATTTTGATCGCTCTAGAAATGACGATCAGGTTACGACGACGTTAAGAGGGATCAAAACGGGCAACAAGACAACTAATTAGGCCTAATTAGCAGAAAATTAACGCCTGGCCAAATAATCATGTAGGCCTAATTTAATAATTTAGATTAGGCCTAATAAATAATAATTAAGAGGGCCAAAGTCAATAGGCCAAAATTGAGAAGGCCAAATAAGTCTGAAACGATCTAGTTTAATATATTAAGAACAAACACAAACATATGGAGAATAATTAGGAAAATCGGACCCTCAAATTCGCAAGACTTCAGGTGGACAGAAACAATTTAAACTGTACAGTGTACACCTAACAAATAATAACAAACCCTCGGTGATATCTGGCAGGCAACCACGTATTCTAATTTTCTGATGAACACTCAGAGAAAGCCATGCACCTTCTTCGAAGGGCCGAAGATCCACCTTGAGCTTGAGGCAAGGGGTCGATGAGCCCAGAAAGGCCGCGTCCAGATCCCAGTCCGAGAGGAGCGACAGGTATGCCTCTTGGCCCATGTCGTCGCAGGCCAGGTAGCTCACGGTGAACTCTCTGAAATTCAAATGTTAAATTGTACGAGCGTACAACAAATAAAAACATAATATATAGGCCTACATATACATGTAGGCTACAGTACATGACGCCATTTTTAATGTTTTGACTTAAGTTAATTTATGCAAAAAATAATTCGCCGACTCACCCCTTGATGTCAAAGGCGCGTGCGAGCAAACTCTGCATCACCTCGAACGACGTGATCTGCGGATCGACGCTGAACTTGCGATATTCTGGCTGGAGAAGGCCTTCGCATTTCTGCAGAACAAACAAACAAAAAACCAGGTTATATTTTAGGGGACATGTTAAGTCTATGCAAGACCTTGCAATTCACCCCAATGTGCAGCGAGAATTCCCATCTAGATGGGACGGGACATCTCGTAAGCGCAGGGATTCTCAACCGGAAGTTCTCCACATCCCATGTAAGTCTATGGAACCTTTAGAGGAGGAG
>JAQIYI010000952.1:0-14274 GCA_034700265.1 Polyzonium germanicum
ATGGGGATCGAACCCATGACTCCGAGTGGCCGTGAGCGAGCAGAGCAAAGCAGAAAGCCGTGCTCTACTCACTGAGCAACCGGAGCTCCCCATGTCCCGAGAGTGGTGCATAACGAAGCTGATTGGAGATAGCCAATGAGAGTGCAGGAATTAATGGTCATCCTAGGAAGGCGGACCAGTGTTGCCGCGGTTCAGCGTCATTTTCATTGATTAGCGTAATAAATTAAAATTGTAGGTTATTACGCGGGAATTCAATCGTCTTAAACTTTGATATGTAATCGATTTACAATTTTTGAGTAACATCAGTTTTATTTACAGCTAAACAATCGCACAATGAAAATAGCGTATCTCTCTTGGCTATCACTAGGGATCGAAAATGAGGTCGTGTTTGCAGCGTTCAGACTCGTTTTTATCGAGAACGACGCGCAGAAACTCGAAAAGTGAGCGAATAAAATCGTAAAAATGACGAAATATTCGAGAAAATCATTGAAATTCGCTTTCAGTTTCTACGTACCTGAGAAAGCGATAAAAGCGGCAACACTGTTGCCACATAGACCGGAAGTTAGGCGTAACGAGACAGCCACGCGATTGGCTATTCGAGTGCCACGTGACGAACGCCAGCCGAACGTATAAAAGCAAACGCGAACGTTCCGTTTGCGTTTTCCGTCCTGCGTTTGTTTGTTACTCCACGTGCTTTGTCGTAACCTGCCATCATCGAAGGTCAAGGTTTACGCATTTGTTAACGCTTAATTGATTAGTAATTAATTGAGGACCACCTAGTTAAATATTTGTTAAGCAGGCCTACTCAGAACATGGAAGTGTTGGTGCAACGCTCGGCCGTCAATTTGTCCGATTTTCGTCGTCGATGCAAGAAAACGCGTCGTGGCCAGAAAAAGCGTCGGACGCAAAGTCCGGACGTCAATGTCGCCATCGATCCTCCCGATCCATCATCGGCGTCGTCCACCTGGACGTCAGACGCGAATCCTGATCCGTCGTCGTCATCGCAGATGATGGTAGGAGTGTCCACTGCGTGTCCATTGTCCGTCATTGAAGATGCGTCAACTCCAGATGATGACGATGTCCTAATTGAATCGAGACCCGAACATCGCCTTCTTCTGCGTCCACTTCAGGTAGCGATGGCTCCGAACAATTCAACTCAATTCATCATCGACGACCACGAAGATTGCCATCTGTACCAGAGCTTCGAGTCGCCAGCCGCCAACAACGAGGACGTCGAAAGTGACGTCGACGCAGCAGCAGTAGCAGGACGTGGTCGCAAGCGTCGACGTCGAATTGGCTTCGGTGGCACCAATTCCTCATCGGGCGAGTTCTCTTCGCCGTCGCCGTGCTACTGGGACATCGACTACGAGTACGAGTCGCCGGACGACCCCGGACTGACCATGGCCGCCTTCATCGAGCGCGACTTCGAGACCATCTATCGTCGCGCTCGCGAGGAAGAACTGTCGGCCCTCGGACGTCCGGAATTGGTCGCTCGTCTACTGGAGCTGGACCAGTTGGCCGCTGGTTTGGAAGAACGGGAAGTAGACGTCGTCGTCGTCGCTGCACCAATGTGCGCCGCCATCGTTTCTCCTGATGGCCTGGCCGAGCCGAAAACGCCTAAGCTCAAGGAAGACGACCCGATATCCGTCTGCCAAGATGAACTGCTTCGACTTCAGGAGGAGAACGAAACCCTGAGGTCGGTCAATAGCAGCCTCAGAATCGACGAGACGTCCAAGCCGTAAACCCTGATGGACACGGTGGACGCAAAGACGATCCACTTTTGACTGTGGACGACAGAGGTCCATCAGCGTTCCTCAAGGGAATCACTGGTGAGCGGGGGATGGGTAACTGTAAAAAAAAATGTGAAAACTTAAAATAACAATCGCAAATATGATGAAAAGTAATTGTAAACGTTGAAAAAAAATGATTTAAAAATATTCTAATGAAATGTACAATAAGAATACGCGAAATATTAATTTTATTGTAAACTAAACAATTTGCAATTTACATATAACAGAAGAGGCCTCCAACGACAAATCGCATCCGGAAGGGTGTCTCGACGACGATGACCAAGACGGCAGAAGTGTCGCGCTCAGCAAGGTGATGATTGAAGCATGCTGGCCAAAAGAAATGCAGAGCTTCTAGCCTATTTGTAAAAAAAATTGCACTTTTCATTAAGAGGTTGAACGAGGACGAGAGAGGCCCTTTGCCCTAGGGCTCAAGACACTGCCCATACGACTGGCCGTCGATCGTGTTGTTGAAGGACCCAAATCGAGAGGTAGGCCTTATTGACGATGGCTTATTAAATGGTTTCTTTTATTTTCTACTCTGGCGTGCAATCTCGAGTGTTTTTTTTTATTTTGCAAACAGTTTGCGGTTTTCGTCACCGTCCATAGTCATGTAATTCGTCATATTTTAATTCAATTGTAATTTGTAAATTTCTTTTAAATGTATTTGTTGAAGCCCTGCATTTTAATGTTTTGATTTTTATCGTATGGAAAACATTCTAAAGTATTTTTAACAAAATCAAACACTTTGTCAATTGAATAAATGAAAAAAAAAAAAGCTTTCATTTCATTGGTTTACTCCTAGGGCCCTCACTTTCCTTTTAGATGGTCGCAAATTTAAAGAACTTTACTTGAACGGTTTTTTTTATCAACTCTTTCACCTTTCTTTCCTTTCGCGTCGAAATACAACGCTGGAACGAGTTAGGTTGAGCAACAAGAAAAAAATATTAAAACTTTTAAATAGGCTTATCTTGAAATTGAGGTTAGCGAAAACAGTTAGTGTAGTTGTCTTTGTAAACAACAAGGAGGCGAGTTTTTCCACAGCTTCCCTCCCCACCACCAGTTTTTTTTTTCCGAATAAGGGATCCACTTTCATACGGTGTTGAAATAGGCATACCATTTTTACAATTACGTCAGCTAGATATCGTAAGCAAAACGTTTTTAAACGTGTACAAAAAAAGTAAAACCGCTTAAAGGCCTGGCCCCTCTACTCCTCCTTCCCCCATTAATTCCAGTTTTGTGCCTGCCTATTTTTGCCTCGCCCACATGAGCTACATGGGGACGCTGGGAAAGGACTTTCATGTACGCCTGTCCTAAACTGTACAGGTCTACTTGCACTGATAGTGATATAAATAGGCCTAGGCCTACCTGATTTCAGCTTGAGTGGAATTTCCTTTTTTGGATTAAACTTGAAAAAAATAAAATGAAGAAACACAAGGAAGACTTACGCGACTTCACGGTCAAAGATTTTAACTTATTTTAAGGGCGAATACATGTACCAAATTTAACAAAATGATTAACGTCTGTTTGTGTGTCATCTGCACATGCACATTGCCACATACACTGCAATTATACCTAACCACCTAGTGGAAATTTAGGCCTAATTTAATTTAATTCAAGCGCGACATGACTACTCAAATGTAGGCTTACTGCGACGATACATTGAGAATCACTCTACGGCGTTGTCCTTTAATTTGCATATATATACAATTATATATGATATATTTGAGTATTTGCCGATCTTTATCGGATGCTGGTAGGCCTACTAAATATTAATCAGTTTACGATATCCTTTTATTTTGATTCAACAACAAAAAATTAAAATATTAAATTCGAGCAACATCCTTTTTTTTTTACAATTTTGTTAATGTGATCCAATTTCCAATCAAAGAAAAGTAAAGTTCAATTAGGCCTATTCAAATTTGTAAACCTATTCTTACTATTCCTTTAAATAGCCCCAGCAATCGCCAGCATAGACATTTACATTTTAAAGTTGGCTAAGCTGCATGGGATGGGCCTATGTTTCGAGTTCGTACGTGACAATTGTCACGTACTCTTGCAGCTCGTACATATACGGTACTTGAAGAAAAAAAGTCCAAGGGGAAAAAATGCAAGGGGAAGGAAGGCGACGCTTGCTGGCCCAAGAAATTTGATTCAGGGGTCGGACCTACTGTGATTCAAGCCCAGTTTACATACATCTACATGAACTCATGTTCAGCGTTACAAATCTTGTCTCATACCATTTTATATTGTCCATACAGGGCTTATATCGTGCAAGTGCGGATCCATGGGATAGTAATAATGAGTGGTGGACAAAAAACGTTTAGCACTTTTGACAAGTTATCGTAAGAATTTTGATGCTTTTTTAACAACTTTAATTATTTTTTGAGGTAATTGCCCTTTAAATTTTGTATGAACTGCTACGCGAACCCGTCGAATTGTCAAAAAAACCTCCTTTTATTGAAATCATCTTTGATGGTTCAGATGTATTTAAAGAAAACCATCAAAGTCAACGAGTAAATAAATCAAATTTCCTTTTAAAAATAATGATAAAATTTTAATTTACTCAATCTGTCATTTTTGAATAGAATTTGGAGGATTTTTTTACTCAACAAGAAACTACATACTCGGTACGTCGGTAGTCGTAATTTGCGAGCTATTGTTCAAATATGAAGGAGAAAATTGCTCAACCAGTCTGGGTCAAAATAGATTGATAGGCCAAGTCGATTGACGGTACTAAATTTCAACGTTCTGAACAATGGAGGTTGTCTTGAAATGAATAGTGTCGACTAAAGTTGAGTAGTGAACACTGAGAAAAGGTTTCTTCGACCATTTCAAACTGTAATTTCTCATGAGAAAGAAAAAATAACATCAAAACAATTAAATTGGCAAGAAAAAAAAACTTACCGCACGCGAGCGAACAAGGTCAACGACACCAAATATACTCTTAAGTCATAACAGTGTCAAAAAGAATTGCCCAAAAATATAAGGGGGGGGGGAGGGGAACCAGCCTGTATGTATATGATTATTTAACATTCACATTAGAAATTATGACGTCACAATTATCCAACAGCCACACACGCACCTGTTATCTACAGAGCGTACGAACATGTAATTTACTGTACGTCGTTTGCAATTAGAAGTTATTATGACGCTAGAATTTTATTTTATTTTTTTTTTTTATTTGTAGCATCTAAGAGCACCATGTAAAGACCCGCATGATCCCCGAATAGTTTGCATCTTGTTCAAACTATAAATTATGACGTCACAATAGCAGTCCGCGGACCGTGGAGTATGTAATTTACTTTTCACTTTTGTCATTTGGAATTATGACGTCACATTGACCGCTTAACACGTATCGATCAACCTGAAGGCCGATGCACAATTTATGCACACTACCGGTAATTGACGTCACATTCATACAATACCAGCTGTTTAATGTCTTTGGAGGGCTAGACGCCTTCCATGCAGCGCATTCAAATGGAGATGATGCTCCCCGGGGCTTGAAACTTGAAGAGGTCCAATCGTCGACTGTGCCCTCAAACTGAGCCTCGTTGAAGCTTCTAAAAATAAATAAAACAATTTCAGTTTAGCCTTTACAGTTAGCTGTAAACACAAAATATTTATAAATTTGAAATTAAACTATACTGTACTAGAATATTGCCCGTGCCCTCTTGGCCGTGCCAAGAACCCAGCACTGGGTAAAATATATTTTGTAATCATCGCACTTTAATAAGTCGAAAAAAGAGACGGGATCACAAAATATTCAATCGATATGGGAGCATTCTATCGGGCGAGAAAGTTCA
This sequence comes from Polyzonium germanicum, assembly GCA_034700265.1. Taxonomy (NCBI): domain Eukaryota; kingdom Metazoa; phylum Arthropoda; class Diplopoda; order Polyzoniida; family Polyzoniidae; genus Polyzonium; species Polyzonium germanicum. The sequence goes on from JAQIYI010000952.1 coordinate 5,594, forward strand.
GCTTCCGGTCACGCATTTCCGGTTTGCGAGCCATTCTCGTACGCCACCAGATGGCGACTGTCACTTTCCCGCCAGCCAAGTATGGCCGGAAACGAAAACTTCCGCGGTTCAAAATAATAAAATTGAGAATAAAACGATGTTTTTGTATTCGTTTTATTTCTTGATAAAATAATAAATTAAGTCAATGAAAAATGGCAATAGAAAATACCAAATTGATTTTTTATTATTATTATTCCTTTAAAAAAATGTCTACTAACGCAGAATCCATGCATGCAAGCATAGGCCTATATACCCATACGAAGCCTACTATTAATATATTGTTGGCCTACTTGCACGACAGCTAACGCCAGCTGAGTGAAGGGAGGAATGAAAATCAATGGATGACTTGGTTCGCGCGAACGAGGCAAACATGCCTCGTTCGCACCATAGAAAAATGCATTCATACGTCCGCAAAAGTACGAACAACTTTTAATAAAAATGACGGCACGCACAGCCAAATATTGACGAGTGGCTCTACCGCACCTCCACGCTATTTGATTAGCTGCTGAATAGGCTTACTCTAGCTTTAGTATGGGCCAATATGGTTAGTGCGAACAAGGACATTTGAGACCGTTCTGCAAAGCTACACATCGCTTGACTTGCAGGCCGCACACACACAATTTGACGTCGTTGAACATCGATTTGGAAATTAAATAAGTTGACGTTTAGCTTTATTGACGTCATACACTTCATATGCCTTGCATATTATACACCATGTAATATTTTGTAGGCTTCACATTATCGCCACTAGGTGCGCTGCGGCGCTCAATGTTAAATTGCCACCCGGTCGACTGGTCATGGCGGTTGCTAAATGTTGCTTCAATGTTAATTCAAAGGCAAGGTCGACCGTTAATGGCGATGGTCACATGACCACCCTACCGGATGGTGTATATTTATTCAGTATGTTCAGCAACTGAATCTTTTGCTTATATTCGTCTGCGAACTACGTACGTCCAAATTTTTGGTGCGAGACGTGCATTTCAAAATATACCATTTTAAATGTTTGTTTGCAGTGCGAACGAGGCCGCCTAAATAAGCAGATTATATTTTAATCTTGAGTGCATGCAATCGCGCGCGCGTCCGCCATGTTGTTTACAATTCTTCTCACATTTATTTGTATGAATGTATGCTATTGATAAAAAAACCAGAAATCGTCCCATGCGGGTTATTAATAACAAAAACTATATGCATAAATTTATAAATCAATTAATTCATATTTGTGGCAATTTAATTTTTTTTGCAGTAACCTTGACCCTAATAACATTTTGGAATAATAATGAAAAGCGGCAGCCCACCCTGAAATTTATATAAAATCATTAAATAAATCTCAGCCTACAATGTTTTACTATTTTGGGGAAACTAGCATGCAAACGTCTCGACGGCCTATTGCGCGGCGAACTTCTGCATTTAACCCATGCTTTGAGGCTTTTGAGTTTTCCATTGGTATGTAATTGGAATATATTGAGTTGAGCTTGAGTCAAGAAAGATCCAGCCATTGCATAAAAATTTTAAATGACAGGAAACGATTTTAAAAAACAAGCTTAATTCAAAAATCAATAAATGTGAAACAAATGTGAACTGCGTGCAGATGACACGTACATGTAAATGTACTCCAGACTCAAGTGTCTGTCAGGTTTATATTCATGAGATCTAATTGAATTGAAATTGCATGCGTTGGAAATAGAATAGAGAAAAAAAAAAAAAATACTCTTCAAAATGAAACTTGAAGGTCTTCTGTCGTAACACGAACTAACGAATTTGTTACGCATATTGGAAATGGCAGTGCCGATTATTCGGTTAGCTTGGCAATAATTTTAAATTTCTCCTACGCGTTAACAGACTCCATATTCAATTGTAGGGCTATGCACTTAACACCGTATAAGTGGCTGAAATGACCCGAAACGCAGGCACGCACACACACATGCGAGCATCCGCCGACCTACGCAAAACAATTAGAACTAAAAACTAGACTAGTAGTATTCAATACTACTACACGTCCGTGCGATAGTGGTAAATTGGAATTTGAATATCAGTTTGCAACTTGTAGTAATTACAAGTTACAAATTTATATTGAAATCCCAATCTTGACATTGCTTTAAATTCGCGTAAGGCATGTACTGAGTAGGCCTAAGCATGTGAAGCAACGTTGGTTTTACCATACTACAAATGTATATGTAATCTAATATCTTTTCAAAACGCACATACGGACCTGCCATATTCGACCCTACTATTAAGTCCTCGCTAGCTTCGCATGGACAACTAAAAACAAACAATTTTTTTAGTTGGACTAACAAAGCAAAAATACTGCATCTAAGCCAGGTTCAAATTGGCACTTTCTTAATTAAGTGCCAAATTTGAGTTCGCGGCTTTATAGTAACCGATACCAGTTCTACTAGTTTGTTAAAATCCATTCTTTGTTAATACCTGTCGTAAGACTACTGTAAACAATGAAAAATCGTAAACAAGTCAACAAAGTCGTTTATTAAAAAAAGTATAAAAAAGTTGCTCACTCACCATTCAAATTAACTTGGACAGCCAGGCTTTTCACTGTTGCTCGTTTGCCTGTCGAGTCATTACGCCCACAGCCTGTTCAAAAATCGAAGTCATTTCGTCGATCGTTTGAATGTTGTTTGGTCCAAACATGGCTAAACACGATGAGGAAATTACGAAAACTTATAATCGTAAAAATTATGATTCATAATATTTTGTATTTTATTTAGAAATGTGGAATTCCTCTTGACGTACCATGTAAAGAATTTGAATTTAATTTCTCCTCTAGTTGGAGAGTTTGTGTTCGCAGATCAGGAATGTCGACAGAGTTGAAAGTCTCTATGGCTTTTACGTCGCCGAATAGCTTAACAATGGGGGTAAACAAACAATAGACATAAGCAGACATGATCTAAAGCTGGTTTCACAATGGACGAACTGCTAGCGAATTGTGACGTCACAATGCGGTAGATCGTTCCGAACTGTCCGGCTACAAAATTCGTCCATCAGAAACGATAAGCACAGGTTCAAAAAGAGAATGTTTGCCGTTTAAGCTTACTCGAATCAGTTCGTCGAGACTATCGTTAGTCCTTTCGCACAAGTCGCCGAGCCGTGACGGCTCGGCAGGTAATTCTTTCGATACGTCGCCCATTGGCTTACACCAGATGGCCATCTGCTCGTTGTACGACTTGAGAAATTTCTTCGAAACCTCGTCCAGCTCGACCATTACTGTCTGCAACCTCAAGTACTGCTCCTTGGTTGGCGGTGTCTGCGTTTGTCGAAAATCAAAACGAACATTTTAAAACATTTTTTTAATTTTTGCTGAAGGAAAATGAAAATCAAATTCATTCTGACAATGTTTGGCATGGCTCTCAGTTTCGTTTCCTTTTCTTTCAGCTCGTCTTCAAGCGCCTTAATGGTTTGTTTCAATGCATCCCTGTGGATGGAGGCGAAAAAAAAAAGAATCAATTCATAAACGATTAAACGCGCCTCAATGCATAACACACAAAACAATCATTTGATTGTTCTTACTTGCTAATTTCGGTTGTTTTTTTCTCCATTCTGCCCAGTTTCACTTGAAGTTCCTCAGGAATGAATTTCATCACGTCCGATTTGAGCCAGCTTAGGCAACCGCTCAATTCGTTATTTGTATCCATGATGTGTTTGCTTAATTGAATGAATGTCAGATAACGTCATGGAAAACAAGCACGAAATCATTAAAATTGAAATATTGAATAACCTCAAACTGTCTTAAACTGTCCGTAACGCAACCCATATACATGGTGGTTAACGAATATTAAATCAATTTTTAGTGCATGGCCAAACCTGTTGTTTAAATCGTTAGCGTGGTCTAACAGTGCAGACAAGAACATCGCTTGCTTTTTCATCGACGCCGCTCCCTGAATGGAAACATTCAGACCAGAACATAATAAACTTAGGTTAGGCCCAGGCTAAAAATATTTGGGCATTATGTAATATAAGTTTCAGTGCAACATACCGTGATGAGATCTTCGCCTTTTTTAGAACAGAAACCGTTTTTAACGGCTGCATCGAATAAAACTGAAATTAAACAAATGAATAAGTTCAGATAAGTGCATGCAGATTTATGCACAATTAGCAACTCAGCCTACTTATACATTCTTAAGATAGGTTTAAAAGTACATGCTAGGAGGCCGGGTGTGCGGCGGCAAAAATATTTGATATTTTGAGCAAACCAAGCTAGTTGTTCAAGATTTTAATCCTTTTTTTTACGATATTAACCCCTTATTTGTAAAGTTTCTGTCACTTAAATTATTGAGATTTTAAGGCTTTTTATGACCATGACTCACAAATATACACTGATCTATATTTAATTGCCTGATAAAAGTTAGGTGAGTCAAAAGTAGTGGTAACTTATGGGCATACAGAGAAGCCAGCGAGTGGTCTCCTTAGCCCACACCAAAGTAGGCTCCTTTTCAATGCATTTGTTAATGTGTCATTGTGTGCGAGTCTAAACTTTATAAGACTTACTTTTGAAAGGATCCAACATTGAGTTTCTTTGTAGAACAACGCCCAACCTTGAATTACAATAAAACCGGTAAGTAATTCCCCGTAGACCAAGGTACGCGTGTACATCCAAATTTAGGCTGGAATCATTAATGACTTTTGAAAAAATCCCAAGACAAGTCTTGGGATATTTTCAAGTGCGTCGGATGTGCGATCATTTTTTGGCTACATTAAAGCCTGTAGTTACACGGTAGTTTAATTCCAGCTAATTCGAGTTCTAATTCCCAATTCCTGTAATTTGAATAAGTGGTTACACGGGAGTTTAGCACAATTTCGTTCTTATTCCAAACATATCTACGCGATTACACGGGAGTGCCAAGGGGATGTGCAAGTGGGGATCGAACCCACGACACCAAGTAGCCTCTAGTGAGCAGACTCGCAAGCTGCGCGCGCTCCGCTCCACTGAGCCATTGAAACAAGAATTAGAATGAGCTAATTCCGTAATTAAAACGGAATTAAACTCCCGTGTAACAAGCTATATGCATGCGTAGTGCGTGGGAGAAGTTTAATTATTAATTTTTATTTTTTTTCGCGGCGTAGGTGAGGGAATTATCATAATTATGCGTGCTACTCTCGCTTATTATTTCATAAGCATTACAGAACTCAGTCAAGTTAGTCAACTCACTTTCCAAACAACCACCAAAGCAACTCTAGTCTGGAACTGCCACCTTTCATGAAGAGCATTGCTTCAAGGTCACTCGAAGCGTCCATGTCGCTCAAATATGGACATTTCAATTCCTGCAATGTGAATAACACAAGAACGGATTAAAGGCTGATTTAAAAGCTCTTGAAAAATAAATCAAAATTCCATTAGGCTATTTACATACTTTGAGTTTTTGTTGAAATTCAACCACCGTGACACTAGACGCCATGTTTTCTCAATTTTTGGCGGTTAAAAATCCTTTTTAAAATGACCGCTAGGGCGCGCCCCCTTTCAAATAGATTTATGATCGTTATGTTGCACGACGAAAGTTAACGATCATAATCCTTTTCACAGCTGATCGCTCACATGTCAATGTTTGTTAGTTGAACTTTGAACTAAACAATATTATTGAATAAATTAGTCTTTTTAACGATTTTAAACTAAACTAATTTAAAATTATTAAGGAAGGGTACCGCGTCCGCACTCCTCTACAATATGGCTGCAGTTTTATTATCGTTTAGAAGATGCTTCGTCAGTATCAGGCCTAAATCAGTTGACCTCCTAGGGTGAGTATGCCGGTACCTTACCGTATGTCCGTACCGTATTTTTTGCAAAATGAACCATTTTGTTATGTATTACATGGTGACATATCGTTGCATCTATAGGCCCCTGGCACGTTTGAGAAGGTCGAGGGACAAAATAAGCTCATGGCCATCGTGTGCAACTACTTACCGGTGCTTGCCTAACGGTACATCATGGAACTTCATCAGAAGGTACAGCCTGGACGCGCACGAACCGGACCGCACGACTGTTCACATTCTGAACAACGAATTGAATAACCTCCTCATGATAAACACCTTCAGTCAAATTGGATTTAGACTGAACATCGGCGTGACAGTGGTCGGATCGATTGTCTTGTTCCCGCAGAGTGTCTTGGCGTGGAGCGTAGGCCAAATAAAATAATTAACTAATAACTCATGCATCCTAGCTGACATTTCTGCAGGACTCAATTGTCAGGATGTTTTTTTTATTCTTACAGGTTGCTATAGCTGACGACATAAACGAAGAAAGCATGTCACTGTTCCATGTTTTAGAGCCGAAACTGGGCTAGTACAAACACCTTTGATAACTTATTAACTTGGAATGACTTTAGTCAATGATAGACACCGATATAGTAAAGATGAGAAATTTCTATTTATAGATATTCTCGTCATTGGCTATGGCGACCGGGAAAGCAAAATTAATCCTTCTGTCATCCAGACGCTGTCTCGTCGAAAAATCTACGTGGAAGCGTTGCCCACGGTGAGTTATAGCACGCACTTCTATGTACCATTATTAATTATTATTTAGCCGATATTTGGTAAAGTAAAAAATAATAATTTTTCCTAATTATTTAGGAGCAAGCGTGCACAACTTACAATTTTCTAGTGGCTGAAGGAAGACACGTGGCCGCCGCTCTAATTCCGCCGACGTCAGTTCGATCCACCGAAGACGACTTAATCAGTTCACAAATCAAACAGAAGAAATTATTCAAAATGGACCTGTTCGGCGAGAGCAGTAGTTCTAAGCGACAGTTCAGTTAAATCAATTTAGAATTAAATTTGCGGATTTTATTTAATTAATGCATGTAAATTCTAGGTAGTTAAAATAAAAGTATATACCCTTATAAAGTCTTGTCATCTTTAGTTTGTAGTTGAATTCGATTTGGCGCCATTTTTTGTTTTTGATTTCTCAAGGACAAACAATAGAAGGCGCTTATAAATATTTTGAAACAACAAAAACAAAAAACTAGGCCATGAAAGTTAGAGCCTTAATTAAAAGTAAAGTTTACAAAAAGTAAATTTGGAAGTTCATTCAAAACCCGTGCAGCTTAATTAATTATTGAAAATGCATCCATCAGTAATAATTTGTTCGGTTTTATCTGGCTGTGGAGTGAATGCTGTTTTTCTAGAGTTGCTCACAAGGTAAATATCCTAGGAAAACTTTACAATTTAGCATTGGGTAATAATGATTGAAATTGAAAATATCTTCTAATGATCAATTTTTTTTATCTATGAGCGAGCATAGTTAATTAAGCTGCGTGATTTTTTTGACTATACTTGTATATAATTATATAAGGACCGATCCTGGAAGCGGCAACATAGTGACGTTTGCTCAATTTCTATTCATCGCGGCCATCGGATTTGTCTTCACGACGAAATTCGGAACTAAGAGACGCCAAATACCGTTCAAGTAGGCCGAAGGTTCAAATTAATTATACGCTCATTTAATAATAACTGCAATAATTAACTGCGATTGATTGCTTTGCATGCATGTTCATGCAGACACTATCTGATTTTGGTCGGCCTTTTTTTCGTGGCCAACCTCACCAATAATTACGCCTTCAACTTCGATATTTCCATGCCACTCCACATGATATTTCGTTCGGTGTAGTTCATCAATCAATTAATCATATTCGTTAATGACAAGTCGTTTGATGATCAGCGCGATCTAATCATTGTCCAATTTCCTTTGATTAAATTTTAGGGCTCCCTTATCAGCTCAATGTTTTTGGGAATCGTTTTACTTAATAGAAAGTAAGCCTCATTCTAATTAAACAACAATAATTGCTTAATTTGTTATTAATCAATAATTTATTAATAATAGGTACAGTGTGGCCAAATATATTTCGGTGTTAATGGTCACCGTCGGAATCGTGATCTGCACTTTAGCATCTCAAAGGCCACAATTGGTTGTTGTAATCATAAATCAGAATAAATATTTATAAATAATTTGATAAGGTTAATTGAACAATTAATACTTGTAATTAATTGTTTAACTACAGGACGATCCCGTTCGAAACCTAAATCTTTCAGATGGAGTTAATTTCACCGTCTTCATCGGTACAGTGATTAATGCAGCTTTTTTTATAAATACAATTTTATAGGCCAAACTGTCATAATTGGTTTTGATAAAAATATAATCTGGCAGGCGTGGCTATACTGACAGTGGCACTCCTCGTGTCATCCGGCCTCGGAATCTACCAGGAAACTCTGTTTACGAAATACGGAAAGCAAACCGCTGATGAAGCCCTATTTTATTCGGTAATTCAAAGCAGTTAAGCCTAATTGATCTTTCGCGAATTCAATTTAAAATGGATTAATTTGGATTTTGTTTATTTGTAAAGCACGCCATTCCGTTGCCAGGATTTATCCCCTTGGGCAAAAATATCTATGAACATTCGGTGCTATTCACAGCCTCTGGTAATAATGATCATCAATTATTTCAGTTTATTTATTGGTTGACATAAGTTCATTTTTTATTTCCATTAATTAGAGCAGTTATTAATTCCCATAATCGGATTATCAGCACCGAAATTATGGGTTTTTCTGCTGGGAAACGTCTTCACGCAGTATCCTTAACGATTTAAATAATTTTTATTAATTATAATTATCTAAGCTAAGCAAGTTGACTTGATTAGGAACTG
>JAQIYI010000953.1:0-14272 GCA_034700265.1 Polyzonium germanicum
CGAAGTGAACATGCGACGGCACATATGCTGCGAGATGTGCGATACTAGCGTGACAGGCGGTTACGACACCGAAACCAGGTGCTTGAAAGTGCCTGTCGACTTGGAAACTAGCGGAGTGTTCAACGTTAACGTCAGCGTAAGATCGAATATGAAAATAAATATTAATAATAAATAAATATTAATTTAAACAAATTAAGAAGGTTTGATAAATTTTCGGAGAAATTTGAATTAAAATAAATTAACCATTGAAATATTTATACATTTTTCAAGCACTAACGAGAAAAAAGTTGTGAATTATAATGTAACTTATTCAGCTGATGAGCCGTCGAGATTGTCCTTCAAGAATCCGGCTGGTAAGCGAAATAGCTGTGATTGAAATGCTACCTTTTTATGTCGCTATTTAAAGGGATCTCCAGCTTAGTTTACCGTTTTTTATATTTTATTTCGATTTGGGTTCGAATCCTGTATGCAAATTGAATGTTTATTGTTTGTGTATATTTATATAAAGTTCAACCGGTTATAAATGACTTGTTAATACCAGAACTTGTCCAGAATACTTCTTTTCCCCATGACCATACCCCCTTAAAAACATAGATATCGAATTAGATCGCTTCGTATTCCAGCCAAGATATAAAGTAAATTAAAAAACAAAAAACTTTTGCGTATTTGACTAAACGGCGATTTTTCAATATCTAAATTTTTACAAATTAAACTGGTGCACCCCTTTAAGGAAAGATTTCAATGGAAGGAGAACAAATTAAGATAAAATTTGGGTTTCTCGCCGCAGACCTCGACAGCGCCGAGATCACCGATTACGACCACTATATGACCTGGATCAATTGCTTAACGATAAACGGCAATCCAGCATGTGAGTTTGTCAAACTGTCATCGAGAACTCTTTATTTAATTGACTCGTTTCATTCAAATAAATAAATAAACATATAAAATTATGCTAAATGCGCAGATAGATTGGACGTGGTTTCCAGACAAAACACGCTCAGCCCGCAGATTGAGGACAAAGCGAAGGAGTCTATTAAGGCAGCCAAAATCGCTGACGATCTTGTTCCCACGCAACAAGTGAACTGATAAACAAGATTAACACATCGTCCCGCATGCATGGACTCACCCCGCAATTCGCTTTAATATTGGGAATATTGCTAAAATATAAATAATAAAGTTTTGTGGTTGTTTTGTGTTTGCTAGAAATAAAGAAAGTTTTAAAATTAAAAATGTTATTTTTCAAAGGGATTTTATTTGTCTTCAGTATATTTATTCCATAATGATAGGGAGAGAATTTCGGGGTCAACAGGTCACATGAACCCAATTACAGACCCCTAGGTCCCAACAGAACCAAGAGACAATATTTGTGAAAATTCGTAAATATGTTGAGCAACATTTCTTTCGTTATTTTAGGGATTAAAAGGAATAATTTCCAATTGGGGAAGTTTCAAATTTAGTCAGTTATCTATCTACCAAATTGGGTCGCAATTAAAGGTAATTTCTTTTCCAAGTTATTGCAAAAGAAAAATTGAAACCTTCGCTACTAATGATTAAATAAAGAAATGCAACATTGACCTTAACGTTGCCGAATCGCTAACTCGAAAGGCCGAGGCTGCAGAGTGAGTCCGGAGACGGGCACCAGGCTGGGCGGAGCGTGACCAGTGACGATACGGAACGAATATTTGTGCAACAAGCCGGTGAAGTACAGGAAGAGTTCCATCCTAGCCAACGATTCTCCGATGCAGGTGCGCGGACCTTGGCGGGAAACATTAAAGTGCAATTGTAGATGGCCGTAATCACGAGGCTTAAGATGTGGTTCGTCTTAACTATTACCAAGTGAAAACGGTATCCAGCCATCTAACGCGTCTGCTTTTGCATGATCCGCGCTGAGAAATCTTTCGGGTCGGAAGGTGTCGGGATCACCCCAGAGCTTCTTGTCGTGGTGGGCAGCGTACAGATTCGGAAAGACTATCGTTCCCTGAGGAATCAGGCAGTTGTTGACGCTGGCGATCCGTTTGGTCACACGCGGCGAGCAAATGGGCACCACCGTGCAGTACCGTTGGACCTCCAATAAAACTGCTTTGGTGTAAGGCAACCTTTGATGCATTACAAAAAAGTGTTCGCAGCGTCATCGGACAAGTTACCCGAGCCCATTTTGCCAAAAGCCATGGGGTTAGGCCAAAGTCATGAAAATTAATGCTCACATTGCGCTGTCAGAATAGACCGTTCGCCGACTTCTGCCAACGACAGTGTCCAGTTCATCCTGAACCTTTGTCTGTATTTCAGGCCAAGTGGCCATGTAAAGCAGACTCCACTCGAGAGTGGTGGCCGTGGTTTCGACTCCTGCCAGCAGCATATCGTAGATTCCAATGCCGAGGTGAAGTTCTGGAAGGCGAGCCATTAGTAAACATGTGGCATTTTTTGGTTGGAGGTTAATTCTACCGAGTTATCCAAGACTAACAAGTACGGTAAGTCATACTTCCCATACATTAGCTGGCAACAAATTCAAACCCGCTACCTAGAACGCCCGTACACACAGACACCTAAAATCCATTCACTAGACAATAAAATCCATTCACTAGACAATTAATAATTCTAAGTTACATAGTTACGTATACCAAAATTAGAAATTTTCTAGGTGATGCAATTTATGTGGACACTACTGTATATATGCCATGCTTTATTGCTTATGCAATATATTTAATTCCCGTCTGGGAAGCTTACCTTGATAACAAAGGTTTTCATCCCTGAGTTCCGTTCCCTCATGGTTCTTGATCTCCATCAAGTAAGCGTCCATGTAGTCACGCGGTTCTCCGTCGCACAGCGATTTTTTATGGTCGTCCACTTGATTCTTGATAAAATCAACGATCCTCTGCCAGTTTCGCTGAGCTTCCTTAGTGAATGGGTTGCCAGGAACGTGCTTCAGCCAAGGAATCATGCCCACTATGGTGGCCTTAAAACCCATCGCGAACGTCGCTTTGATCGCTTGGCTGATTCTCTTCAGTTCGTCGTCGTCAAGGTCGTAGGTTTTGCTGGCCAGTATTCCCCAGATAACGTTCAGGAACGGAGTGAAAAAGAAGTCGTTGAAGGTCATCGTGTGCCGCTGGTCCAAGATGTCGGCGACGCGCTGGAACTCTTCCAAGATGGTGTTCTCCATGTGTTTCTTGCCAAATCCAAAGTTGCGCAGGTGGTGCAACGTGAAACGACGTTTCTCCTTCCACACCGGGCCGTCGATGAAAAGAAACGCTGGACGCGATCGAGAATAATGAACGAAAATGGTCAGCAAAAATTATTGAACTATCCGACAATGAAAACACTTTCGTCCTTACTGAAGCTGTTGAATTTCGCCAATCCTTCGTCCTTGAATGTCGCCTTGGTGGAGAAGACGTCCGCCTGGTTGACCAGAGTCTCCTTCATGTCCGCCCAAGTGGTGAGGAAGAGGACGCGCTTGTTGAGCACGTTGAGCATGTACGAGCCGCCGAGCTCGTTGCCCAATCGAGTGCTGCTGCTGTAGTTGGCGAACAGCAACTGAAACGCGTTTCCGACCAAGGGAATTCCTCGGGGACTCGGCGGGAGCTTCTTGAAGCGATTGTACCTAGCCGTCAGCCATTCGTAGCAGACGTAGCAGACGATGGCCAGGGAAGCCCAGATGAGAAACGCCATTCTCAAATGCTAGCAAAAGAAGGAAAAATTACGAGAAACCACTCAGAGCAGATCTTTTTTTGCGCAAAAATAAACTTTTCAAAACTCAATTGATCATGTCTGGCACACTTTATATGCAAATAGTATATTCACTAGCGGTCAACAAACGCTTCCATGCAACGTGACGTGCCACACGCTGACGAGACAATGCATGGCCAGTCCATCGTGCTGTTTACACTAAACGGAGTGTATGCACAGTTGTGTTAACATTCACATTTTTTATTAACTACCAACCGCCATTTTTATGATGTCGCCTTTGCATCACATCTATAAGCAACGTGACGCGCTCCTCACGTCTACTCTGCAGCCCGCACTGAAATCAAAAATATGCAAATATTATAATTCGATATTTAAATTTTTAAATTATTCCACAAATTGCTTACGGATTTTCTTACCTTTTCAGTTGTGACTCCTGATAGAAACCATGGACTTTCCTCCCCTGAAAAGCAAAATTATAATTAATATGCATGCTAATAATGAAGTTTTAAGTAATGAAAAGAATGAATGAATGAAAAAGCTATTACCTTGTCACCGTCGAACCTCTGGAATGGAAAAGTGCATAATGATGGGACAAACTTTACAACACAAACATGGAGCTAGGAATAATCAATTTATTTATTTACAAAACAGTAACTTTATAATTATAAAAATGGCACATTTGATTTAAGATTATAAAATGAATCTATTGCGTCAAAAACGAGTGTCATAAAAGCTCATTGGAAGATTGTCTTTTACGTTGAATAAAATTGATCCGTCCAGCCAATATTGTCAATTACCACAAATTGTTTTACTAACGAGTGATTGGAATTTCAACTTGTCGTCACCATTAAACGACTTCCTTTATCGATGAAAAGTCATTTTTGTTATCTGTCTAAAATTCTATCGATTAAAATATTCCATAAACTCAATAGAATAAATTCGATAGAATTAGAAATTCAATCGATTAAAATATTCTATAAATTCAAGAGTTGGCAAAATTAACAGATTACAAATATTGAAAAATTAATAGCAAATAGTACCAAGGCTTGAACTTACAACAAACAAAGCCAGGGTACCTACAGAAACAGTTTGAGGTAATGTTAAACAAAGGAGGACTTGACAGAACATAAGAGCGAAAATCTATACAATGACATACACAACAAATGATGGGAGGCCTACACATGACACATTAATTGATTACTTGAATCGGCTTAGTTTATAAAATGCCACATTTTCATAGAAAATTAGCTTAATATCTGGAGCCTACATGTACGTGTATATAATCTAGAAAGTACAATCTAAAGGAAAAAAAAATAATTTTGTTCATTTCGAACGTGTTGTCAATGTTGTTAACCTTAAGAGTTATTAAAGCGTAATTACAATTGTGTAATAGTCGTGATGACCTTGAAGCCAACACCTTTACACGTTTAATTTAAGTAGGCCTATAAAAAATCGCAATTCATTTTTTTCTATTTCGTCTTTGCTACAAATTTCAATTCATTTTATTCGTTTAAAAGGTTTTTTTCCGTTTTTTATCTTACGGTAGCATATTTAATTTTCTTTTTGATTAATTGATTTTTTAACTTTATTATTTAGAAAAATTTAAATTGTAGGCCTAAACAATTACAAAGATTATTTATTTGAAATTTTAATTTTAGAAAAAGATAAGAAAAACATCTAGAAATATTTTAGAAATGCAAATTTCACATTTCCAAAAAAAGAAACAAAAACAAAACAAGACTCACAGATTAACAAATTGACAAGCAAACACGCATAAAACAGACAATTCAACAAAACGATTTTGAAACAGATTTGTTATATTACAGAAGAAAATATTACTTTACAAAATAAAAGGCTACGACGCTGATTCGAGTAATCAGCAAAACTGAAGATTTTAAAATAATTCATTTCAGAAGAAAAAAATGAATCAATTGATTTGCAAATGCTAAACTCATCAAGGTTCTTGAAACAATGCAGGGAGAGGATAAAAAAAGTATAAAAACACACACACATATAGAATATACTGTAAAGATGATAGAATAAGAGGCCGTGCAAATTATAATACTTGGGCACAATGACTAGGTCAGAGTAATATAAACGTAAAAAAGTTTGTAAAAAAACAACATTCAAGACATTAAGATGAATTAAGGATATTGAGGAATGAAGGATTGATTTGATCGTGAGGAATGTTGGGCGGCACAAATTAGGTGAATTAAACCATGCTAGCCCCTACCTATATTTATGGGCTGAACATTTTAAAAGGGAAGCGAGACCATCGATTTTACGCAGCTCCAAAAACTTAAACTCCTTGGTAGTTCGATCAAGCACCATTATTTAATCATTTGATTCCTTTCATTTTTTTAGGCGCAATCAAGCACGTTAGGCGCAAACCTGCATGGACGCCGCCATCTTGATTTTTGCGGACCATCGATTCCGGCTTTAAGGTAACGATCAACATATTTATATTGGAGGGGAAATAAAAATGCTAAAATTACTCCAAATAATTTTTACCATTTAATTGATCGAGAAAAACCAAAAACTAAAAAATTCAAAACATACTGACGCTTCCCCTTTAAGTGCTGCGGGAATTGTGGAAAGATTAAGATTTCTATTGGCTAGCAAATTTCATTTTCCAGAAAAAATGTATGTGGAAGTGAAATGAAGGGGGAGAGGAGAATGGCACGATGGGATTAAGGAATGGACAATGACGAGTACATGTACAGCAAAGACAAAGGCGAGACACGATATGAGGTTTAGTGTGTTGTTTTCATGAGATGAGGTTTGTTTTATCTGGCAGGTATTGGTTATTGTTAGGTTCATTTATTTATTTACGTCCAAACTGACAACCAATAAAGTATTATTTTCGGATTGACATTTTGAACGTACTTTTCTATAATGTATCATATATTGGATATTGCAATAAGAGACCTGAGTTTGCGCCTCTTGGGTTATATTTTACGTATTTGCGGAATGTGGTGCGTTGAAATGTATTTTGGATTTCGGATCATCCAGTCATCATCCATTTAGGAATTCTTAATACTTTAGATATGAAGAAAAAAACACCCTCTTGCTTCATTTTGGTCCCACATGAAATTGGTTTTTTTTTCTATACAAATGGCTCAAATAATGCTCCTTCAATATCGAACGACTTGGCCCCTCCTGAAAAAATGGTCCCTTAACTCAGAATCGTCTAACTTTACATTAATTGGTTATACATAAAAATAACGTTCGCAAAATTAGGGAGTAGAGGGGTGCGCTCCACGTATTGATTGGAAGACATGTGGAAGTGTGTTGCATACATTGTTGTACAAATGTACAAGTGAGGTTTCACAGAAATAATAAAAAAATGGACAATCACAAACAATGTATTTTTTTCTACATTGAGAAAAAAAACTGCAGCTAAAAATCACAATATTAATTCCTCAGGACTGTTCCTGCAGAAATTAGTGAATGTCTGCTTCGAATTTTTATTATCAAAATTGTTGGCAGAAGAGGAATATTTGTGCACAATATTTGGCATCATGCAAAAGTGGAAATGTTGATAAGATTTACCATTGGTCGTTTGCGATTGCCACGAAAGAGTTTAGATTAATTGTTTTGAGGAGTACCGGTAACTGAAGGAACTGGCCTTTTAAGTCCTTAATCCATGAGGAAATTCATTGTCGATTGTAAACATGGATCGGA
Source organism: Polyzonium germanicum (assembly GCA_034700265.1). Classification (NCBI taxonomy): domain Eukaryota; kingdom Metazoa; phylum Arthropoda; class Diplopoda; order Polyzoniida; family Polyzoniidae; genus Polyzonium; species Polyzonium germanicum. The sequence continues at coordinate 7,366 of JAQIYI010000953.1, forward strand.
TGGGTTCCTTCAATCAGCAGTGGGAATCCATCCATAAGCTGCTAAATTCTTCCAGAAACTGAAGAAGTCCAGCTTTTTCCGTTGATGTGGGATCCTCTGAGATGGTCAGAACAGAATGTCTCTGACGTCCGTCGGTGTCTCGGCTTTAGAGTAGCTCGGCTCGGCTTCCGAGTCGCTCCTCGACCCCGATTTGTCCGTTCCTTGTGCCACGTTTCCCACTGCCATGGCCATCGACGACGATGACGAAGAGGACGCTGATGACACGGACGTGCCGTTGGTTTGCGCACATGCCACGCTCGTGGCGACCATTTCCTCGATTTGCTCGAGACACGATCTTATGACGTCCTGCGAATGAAACAAACGAGAAGCAGGTTGAGCGAAGAATTATTTGAAAGCATTTGACACACATTTTATTCATAATTATATGATTATGAATTTCCAAAAAGGCTTAAGCAAATATGAGCTGCATTCTGGTGACGTCAGACCTGGGCACTACGCGCCTTTAAAAATGATCAAAATTAAAAAATATATTGAAAAAAAAGGAAGCATCGTAGATTATTTTGGTTTTCACATTTATTATCACAAAAAATATTTCCATTTAGAAAAAAATACCTTGAAAAAGAAACAGAAATTTTTTTTGTGATAATAAATCTCCCTCCTTAGGAGCAGTAGTTCTCAAAATTGCCACCACGTGACACATGCTAAATCGCCAAGCTGTTTGTAATGTTAAATTCAGAATGGGAAGGTGGAACAAGGGAGGAGAAACAGGGCGAAGCCCGACTCAAGTCACTCACTCAGGCACTCAAGGCCTTCGATCTCTGGTTTCTTACTTTTACCCTTTTAATAACCGTCATCAACATCATGGAATTCATGAGCACACAGGTCTGCTCATATTCTTACGAGCATATTCCCAAGGATTGGAAATTTGGAGCCTAGCTCTTAGCACTTTTGAGGGTCCGTTGGGTGCCCCTCAAATTGGCCAAGAACTAATGTATAAAAATGGCCTCCGAACCGTCAAGAAAACCGGTCATCCAGGGCCCCCCATCATGGCATCTATAAGGGGTCAACCACACACTGACCAGCCTCAGCCTAACAAAACTAACCCCCTAAAGACCGTCATACGAGGGATAGGATTGTTTTTAGAAACACGCCTTTAATACACATTTGTTTTACGTTTTTAAAAATCCTAAAACCTACATTTTGTAGGCCTATTGTTTTTAAAGGGTGTTTGCAATTTTCTTTTACGTTTTTTGATTATAGTTTTATTATTTGAGAATTTTTTACAATAATTATCGAACTTTATTCGAAAGAAATCAGACCATAAATCCTCTTGATTTGTAATTTTCTTTGAAACTATGAATTTGGCGCTTTCAAATTAAACTGGAGTCGCCCTTTAACTACCGTATTTGAATCATAATTCACAAGGTTTTTTAAAAACGCAATCATTAATACATAACAAATATTTATATTCCAATTAAAAATAATTAGCGAGATTTAGAGTCTCGTGACATTGCTCCTTTAAGTCCTGAGATTTTGTCTGATGAAAGCTGGATATCTTCGAAAGGAGGATTTGACCAAAGTGACAATCGAAGATCCAGGAAGCCCTTTAGGCCTTTGTCCACAGTATAGAGTGGCTTATACTATACTGTTGCTTTGTCCAAAGTATGCCAACTCAGCTATAAACACAAGACTTTCTTATTGTTCTGCCATGAATGATCTTTTTTTTCTTATTACTGACCAACCTCTAAACATGACACACATGTGTTTGCGTAGCCTAGATGTATTTTAGTTCTTCAGGATCAGTGTCAATAGCCATCAAGACAAGAAGAAAAAAATGGTCGGTGGTCCTGGGCCACTTTAACAACATGTAGTAGGATCATAAAAAGGCTGCGTTCCCAAGGACCTGTCTTTCCCCATCTTTTAAGGGAAAAGTAGAAAATCTGTTATTTTTAGGATTTCTATTGCATGTGAACTCGCGAAACATGTGAAACGAAAAGTAATTATGGCCCTTGTGGAGGGAGGTCCTAGACGACGTAGACTTGAGAGAACCAAGTTCTTGGAAACAATTTCGGAATCTTGTTTGCTAATCTTTTAGGGAGGTCCAGTTTATTACGTTCAATTTGCAAGCTCAACTTCAACCACTTCAATGGCAAGTTCGTGACAAATGTGACACCGGTCTCGTACTTCTCAATCTAAAGTAATAAACCAACTGAAGATTGAAGAAGCAACGTATAAACTAAGTGAGGAAGAAGTTTAGCTTGAAAACACCAAATAATAAGGCCCCATTCCTTTAAAATATCTAAAGGAACACGCACACGCCGGCAACAACGCTGGACCATTAATATATATATAGATCAAACTCACAGTTTCAATGTTGGTGATGTCGTGCAGCCTAGTCAGCAGGTCGTTCAACGAGGTCCACTGATTTGCAGTGTCCATCAGGCCGCGGATGGCTGCTCCGACACTGGCCGCTGCGATGATGGACGGCGAGTGCATCGAGAAATTGAAATCTGCAAATAAAAAATTAAACATTTTGGTTGGTTAAAAAAATAGAAATTTTTTTTGCTGAAGAATCGAGAAAGTACCAGTAAGAAACAATCAGCGCTACGCTTTGCTCGGTCCAAATGAGGGCAAAAAAATGGGGAAAATTACTTTGCATATCTAGGTTGGTATCCCTAACTTAAGGTTCCTTAGGAACCCTAAGGGTTACAACTTATAATGAAAATTGTACGTTTCCTTAGGGTTCCTCAAATTAGGAACAACAAGGAAATCTAACGGTTCCTTAAGATCCCTTTAGGTTCCTTGGGACCCTAAGGACTTACAAGTTATAAGGCAAACTTGAAAGCGACTTGTAACTGTCTGACTACATACAGTGTAGGAATACGGTACATCGAAAAGACAATCTCAAGTGCTTTAAAGTCTTCCTCATAACCGTTGGGAAATCCATTCCTCATAACCGTTGGGAAATACAACCATGGAGCATCTTTCTGAACGATGTAAATTAAAAAAAATATCGTGGAATAAGGCTGCTTCATCGAACGAACGATCAGTTTACGTCTTGAAAATCGGTCTGCACTCCCCTTTAAAATAGTAAAAGTAAAACCGTCCTGAAATGAAAACAAGTGCACAACTGTACATTTTTATGTAAATTGTACACCTATGTACGTAGGCCTATTGCGTGTGTGTGTGGGAGGGATGGTAGAGGTATTTTCGAGGTTGGAGGGTGGGGTAAAATATTCCCCATCATCCACTCCTCCTTTCTAAGGCTATTGTCTCGGTCAGTTATGTCCACAGAATACAATATTTGATGTTCAAAAAGGCATGCCGACGACTTTTCAATTTTGTTGCGGCGGAGGGAGAGCGAGAGATTTAGACATTTAGTGCGGGGTTCCGTTTTGTCCGCCTTTTGTTTTGCCCGGCAGAAATGGACAAAAGTGCGTTAAAGGGGTACACCTAAATTCATAACCGCATTAAAAATGATAGCGGTAAGTTGAGCCCACTTTTTCAGCTGGTCGTGGCAAAAGTATTTTGTCCGGGCAACATTTACCCTGCCCGCGGAACCCTGATTTAGTGCGAGGAACCTCTCTCTCTGTGTGCCTTCCAGGGCCGAAACAAAATTGGAAAACAAGAAAAAAACTTTCTTTGTAACAACAAGAGCAGAATGAAAAGTTGAAATTTGAAATTTTTCCTCAGGAGCTACAAGGATTGCAAGTAAGACTTGCGTACCCACCCATTTATCACCACTTATTGCTCTCTTGCCTTCTCAGATTAGATCTTAACGGGCTTTTTCTTCTTTTTCTGTTTATCTCGACTCGTTATTTAGGTTTTGTTTACGATCCAGGCGAAAATTCAAATTTTCCTTTCAACAAGAGCTTTGCGAAAATATAAAGCAATAATAAGAATTGCTTTTCGCATTGAAATGCGTGAAAATTACACGCAGTAGACCCCAAACTGAATTTTGATTTTTCCATAAGCTTACACCATGTAATTCGCCGCTAGGAGCGCTGCGGTGTTCAATGTTAAATCACAACCCTGTTTCCCTTTCATGGCACGTGCTCAACGTTAGCTCAATGAGTGTTTACCTGTCAAGGTGGCTAGCAGACGAAGCTCATTTCCGGTCGGAATGATGTAGGCCTCGAATAAATGGTCGGAAACGATTTTCTTTCAATATCGCGAGAGATAAGAAGTCCTAGCCCCTGGGCGGCCTAGTTGACATTCTTGGCGACATTCATTCGCGTTATTTCGACGAGTGAAATTTCAAGAAGGAATTTTTCCATTATTGCTCGGATATAGGCCTACATGTATGAAATGTGATCGCGCAAGAATTCTTCTTCTTCCAGAAGCTTTCCATGGTGTCTTGTAGTTTTCAATTGTCGAAGCTGGGTCTATTTTTATTTCAAGTTCTTGAAATGGATTGCCATTTATATAGGCCTACATATAAATTGCACACCTCATTTCCACTAGAAGATACGCTCGTATACACCCTGTAATCCGGAAATGAGCGTCGTCTGCTAGCCGCCATTAAAAGTAAACCTTGTCATTGAGAGAACACTGAGCAGCCGCCATTATAGGGATAATAACTGGATTGCGATTTAACATTGAGCACCGCAGCGCTCCTATCGGCGCAATCGTGAAGCTTGCACAAATATTACAAGGTGTGTTAATATACCAAGTAGGCCAGCCAGTGTACGTTTTTAAATGTGAGGAAAATCAAGAAATTATTTCTCGATTTCTGTGTAGGCCTATATTCCTTACATTTAATTTAGAAATAAAATCATGTCAGGCATACAATATGTTAATTTGTCTAGAACTTTGTTTCAGTTAGGCCTAATTAATGTGCATGTCAGATCATTAAATTTTGATTGTTTTTACTGTTAAAAACATCAAGAGAGATGTAGGCCTAATGTATCTCCAATTTCCACGCTTTAGAATCTATGCGTAGGCCTTAATTTATAAATTATATCTATATAGGCCCACATCAATTTAATCAACTAGACTAGGCCTAACCAGGTATGGAGGTATCGGTGTACAGTATAAAACCAAATGCTATGCAGGATTTAAAATGCCGCTTTTTAAGTAGCGCATTAAGTTCTGGTTAGGTGGCCTAACCAAAAAAAAAAAAAATAAATAAAACGAGATAAAATAAAGTTTAGTGAATTGTTTAAACAGTAAAAAGAAAAAAAAAAGTAAACCAAAGTGAAAGTAGTCCACCAGTTTTTATTGCGCAGGTTCGGCTCTCAAATTGAAAAGTGAACTTTGTGTTCAACTTAAAAGTGACTATTTTTAAAGCAAGAACTAGACCTGCATGGCTAGAAATAAAATATAAAAAAATAAAGAAAAAATTCCAAAAAAAACAGCAACTTCCAAATTAAATATATTGCGGGTGCAATAAATCTTATTGGCGGCGTTTGCTGCATGTAATGTCACATATTTTTTTTTTATTTTAGGCGCATTTTATTTTTGCAGGAAGTAACTAAAAATAAAAACGTTCAATAACCGTTCCTATTTCTAACGTATCGTCACACAATTATAATAAATCGATTTTTTGTTTCATTTTTTACGCCAAGTTGTGCGTTACGCTCAGAGGCGTGACGCATCGCTTGGACGGTGTACAAATTAAATCTACAAAGCGACGCGCGTGGACACAGGATACCTGCCAACACTTTTTGCCCACTTTTGCTCTTTTGCCCACGGAGCGGGCAAAACTTTGGAAGCTAAAAAGCAAAGCAAAGGCTTATAGGCCAGCACGCCTCCTACAGTAGGAGATTGACGACCGTGCGCGTAATTCGTTAAACTCAATTAGCTGAACGTAATTAGTCTCAATTAATAGGAAATAGTCGAGTAACGAAAATAGAGCTACTGTGCAGCGTTTGTACCCTGCTCTAAATTAACTTCCAATTTGACGATCCGTAGTAAAAAGGGAAACCGGACTGAAAATCGAATTAAGCTCTCTGGAGAGGGTTGGTTATGTTTTCGGTGTAGGCCTAGAGTATTTTTTTCTTCTGTTTTTTCGGTCATCGATCCAAACTCAAGTTTTGGTTTATGGGGTTGCAGGACCTACTTGTGTCATGTGTGTGGGCAGGAACAACACTTGAAGTGGGGCGTTTTCAATTGCCGATTTACTCCAGCGATAACCTTTAACATCAATTTTTTATTCAATTTATTTCATTGATTTTATTGAAAGGACTAGATAAATAACAACAATCAATGTTAGAGCTAACCAAGTGGCGCTTGTAATTATTTTAATGCTAATCCTGAGCGTAAATTCTTAAGGACATAATCTTAAGGCCTACAAAAACTTTTCTTAATTAAATGCAGCCTACAATTGTACTCGCTTGCTTAACTTTGATGCATTTTTAAGACTAGGCCTATTTTGATTTTATTTTATTTTATTTATTTTCTAGTAGCCTTAGCTTATTTAAATTTATATTTTCTTGTCCACTCTTCCGGTAGGTAGGCCTAAGGTATATTATATTTACGAGCACACATGTATGTAGCGGTAGACCTACTTTTATTTTACATAGGCCTACTAAATATAGGCTATAGGCCTACAGACGCTACAGGCCCATGTAGGCCTAAACCCATGCTTTTTTAATTTAAGACTTAAGATCTACTCTCACTTAGTTTTATTTTCTTGGCGTAGGCCTTCATCATCTACATGTACAGTATTAGAATTTATTTTCTTGGTCTATTTACATTTATGCATGTACCGTATGCATAGTCTTGTAGAAATGTTAATTTAAATTAATTTATTTCGTTACAGTAACCAATTTGTTACCTTAACTTAATCTCGCCTAATTGGGCTTAATTTTAACATTTTAACTTTTTAAACATAGTCTACAATTATACTAGCCCTAAGTAGGCGTGCGCATACATTTATTTTATAATAGGCCTAGGCTTATTTTAA
>JAQIYI010000954.1:0-14269 GCA_034700265.1 Polyzonium germanicum
AGAAGAGGGTGGAAAGAGAAAAAAAGGCTTTTAGTTAGTTAAAAAATCTTTGTTTCAAGAACAAAACACAATTTGGCTCGTAATTATAACCCATATACGAGGGAGGCAAATGTTATGTAAATTTTGTTTTTAATTTCTTGTCTAAAATTCTTACTCCTCCCATCATTATTTAATTTTTCTCATTTTTCTTGATGCACATTTTGAATTCGACAAAATGGGGACGCTTGCATTTTCGAGGCCTTTATCAGCTCTCACGTAGTATAGTAAAGTTTAGCACTGGGCCTATGCATTATTACGGTGGTTTCATTCGACGAAATTGAGGACGAGACCAAAAATAATTTTAATTTTTAACCTTTTTTTTAACTATTATTTGTGTTCCCTGTTTTTTCGGCGTTTCTCTGTAATGTTGTGAACAATGACGTTTTTGTTTTGTTTTATAAATTACATGAACGGATTTCTCCTTTATTTCTTTCTTTCTGTCTGCTCATAGCAGCTGTTGCATAATATAATCAAACTATACAAAATATGCTTATGCTTATTACCGTTAGGCCTAGCTTATTGTGTTGACTATGTGTGTCAGTGTGATCGGTTCACACGTGAACAACCGGGCTACTGCAAAAATCCGTGCATAATTATCGTAAAATAATTGGTCAATTCGGCGTGACTTTGCATTCACGAGAAAAGTAATTTTAAAAGGCTTGTTTTTTTTTTCAAATTGAAAATCTATTTTAAATATCTTTTTTGCTTTGAAGGTTTCGACTAATCAAGGAGCACCTAATGGAGTTCACTCAGTTGGCCATGGCAAATGCGGAAGGCTCGGACGATATGCTGAACCGAGTGATGACCAAGGACAATATCGGCTTAGCGGCACTTTTGGAGACCAAGGAAGGAGCCTGGATGAATGGTAAAGACTAATGAAAAATCTTATTTACCTCCTGATTGTTGAAATTTGTTTGACTTTACTTTTAAATTCGTTTTTTTTTAATTTAAGGCACGCCAGAACAGTCTCAAATTCAGCAGCCGTTGTTGGTTTGCACCGCGCACATCCATTGGGATCCGGAATTCTGCGACGTCAAACTCATTCAGATGATGATGCTGATGAACGAGCTGAGGAACATCGTCGAGGATTCTGCTCAGAGTTTCAGACCGGGATCTCATAAACCAGACTCGAACACCATTCCGCTCCTACTTTGCGGCGATTTTAACTCGCTGCCTGATTCAGGTCAGTTCAATAAAGAATCATAATCTTCGCTTCAAGTAAGCGTAAGTTAATTTGGAATCGTTCTTGAACGATTACAGGAGTCATCGAGTTTCTGACGTCGGGACGAATCGCCTCCAGTCATCCGGACTTCAAGGAGCTGAGCTACAAGGGTTGTCTTCAGAAAATCAGTTCCTCAGAGAAGCAAAACGAGTTCACACATTCCTTCAAGATCTCAAGGGCCTACAGCAATGACTTGATGCCGTTCACGAATTACACGTAAGTATATCACTGCGATTACTGTTTTTACTATTTATTTATTTATGTACCGGCATGCTAATTAATATTAATTAATTGTAATTTATTTTAATTTTGTATTTATTTATATATTTAAGCTTAATTAATTTAGACATACTGTACTTATTTATTTATTTCGACTCATTTATTCATTTAATTAATTTATATATTTAGACTTAGGCCTACATCATGAATGTAATTTTTTTAGTTTAGGCCTAAGTATTAATTTAATTTATTTTTATATTTATTAAGGTTGTTGTTGTTTTAAGCCCTTGTTTAAATTTGAATGGGAATTTATCTAAAGGTACGATTTCAAAGGCGCCATCGACTACATCCTCTATTCGGATCAGCACATGGTTCCACTCGGACTTTTGGGTCCTTTGAACCCAGAATGGTTCCGCGAACACAAAGTCGTGGGTTGTCCACATCCGTACATCCCGTCTGACCATTTTCCTCTGCTCGTTGAGTTCGAGATGTCGCCGCCCGCAGTTCAACAGCAGCAACAACAACAACAACAGCAGCAACACCATCACCATCACCACCATCATCATCTCACTAACGGTGTCCTAAGGCGGTAGTCAAGGACATCAAGAGGAGAGCTGACACAATATCATGCTACCAAATTGGATGTCCTGTGAATTAACAATTATTGGTGGAATATCGGGTTATATTCTCGGCACACGTTGGGTGGTGATTTAAAATCAGGGGATTTTTCTCTCAATGGGGCGGTTGGGCAGAGGTGCTTTTTAAAGAGCCGCAAAAGGTGGTCAGGTCCAGCATTAGTTCACCCCAGAATTTGATTTTTTTCATTTTCGTCCTCGTTATTCATCATTTTATAAATGATTAAAAACTTGATTAGAAATGGACAAATTTCTTTTTTAAAAATCCTTCAGGTTTCCAATACAGGCGGAGGTGTGACTATGAAATATATTTTTGTCACAAAATTCTTAAGATTTCCAGCTTTGGTATTTGGCAAATTTCATTTTTTGTTCACTGAAACTGTAAGAAACGTTCTCATTTTAAATGAAAGCTTTTTAAAATATTCGTTTTGACGACTTTATATGTAGCCTATAAAAAAAAGTAATTTTGACGAAACAATTTTTAATTGTTTATTTTTAGTTAAATCAGTGAAGCTGATCTGATCACCTACGAGCTAGCCCTAATGATGGGTAATTAGCTAATTATAAATTTGTTCGTGTGATTTTTTTCCTTCTTTCGATCTGTCGGTGTTGCCTTTGTAAATACGCTTAAATTGTGACGTCCCATTTTAACCCACATTTTATATGCAAATTTTTAAAATTTCAGCTTTTGATGAAAAAGAAACTGTGCAGTAACTTGTGACAAGTCAAGCAGAGATTTACAGTAATTTTAAATTTAAATGATAGACACAAAATCCTATTTAAAAACATAATGCCGGCTTTTTCGACATTTCGTGCTTCACCCTAGTTAATTATACACTTTGCAGAATATCTCAATTATGGTAATTAAGAATTCTGCTTAAATTATCCTTGGACGTTTTTCGTGTGCTTGCTTAATTATGGTTTTGTATATTACGGTACGGGTACCCCCAAAATTGCATTTTTCGTTTCTTTTTCAGTGTGGTGTGCGTCACCGTTCATTTGTGAATAGATCATTTTATACCTTCGAAACACAACCTAATTATATAAATATAGATATTTGAATGTCCATATTTAATTGTCTACACGTCATCGTACTTATCAATCTCAAAATGGTTCTAGTATAGTTAATATGCTAACTGGTCATTATTTCTACAAACACACACACATACAAAGAAGCTACAAACACACGGAATTTAATCTATAGACAAATATTAACTTTTAACTTGTAAAAAGAAATCAATCAGTCTTTACTTAGATTGGATTATCAATATGATTATAATAGTGGAATAATTGATACAATGGTGTTTCATTTTTCAGATCTTGGTTCAGGGTTTTTTGTTTTTTTGGTGGTGTATTTTTTTTTAATTTAGGCGCAAAACCAAAAGGTCACACGAAATTTTTATTGGGTCGAAAGGCCAGACAGACAGTCTCTCTCATTTTATGGCACGAAATCTACATTTTCTTTCTGGAAGATGCATTGTCTAAACTTGTTTAGGCCTACTTGTCAATCATATTGGTGAGGTGAGGTGAGGTTTGCATTTTTGGTCAGATGTTTCAATTCAAATTTGGTGCAATTGGATAATAATTGTTTCGCAAAATTGTATTCGCGGGTCAACACGGCGGGTTTAGTTTATTTTTATTTTATTTTTTTTGCTGGTGCATGTTTACATTTTGTGGAAATTTTTTGAGTTTTTTGTTGATTAGGGCGATTTTTATTTAAATTTCTTATTTGATATAAGCAAATATAGTAAACTTATTAGTAATAGTTTGGCTATAATTATGGCGAATACAACGTGCCGTATTTGATTGTTTGGGTTAATTTTTTTGCGTGGCTATAATATAGACTAGCTATTTCGTTTAGACGGAGAGTATATATGATAATTATAATTGGTTACAATTAGATCTGCACCTAATTGTCAACTTCAATCATACTGAAAAATTAATGTTCACATTCTGCTGTACATTTGATATAATGTTCATAGTAAAAGAAAAGATTATGTGCAAATTCATTTTGCACCCTCAACTTGAAATAATTTATGCAGGTTATTTTATCTTATTATAAATTAATAAATAGCTTATAATATAGGTCTTAATATCTTATAATCTTAATATAGACGTGAATTAATAACATCTTACATTATACATGTGTGATCTTGATATCTTAATATATCTTAAGGCCTATTATAAATTATTTTATTATTATATCCTTATTATCTTTATATCCGTTATATTATTATATACGGTACCGTAATAATATAATTATTAGGCCTATATATGTAAACCGGAAATGAGCATCGTCTGCTATCCGCTATTAAAAGTAAACTTTGCCATTGAATCTACATTGAGCAGCCGCCATGAAAGGGCCAAGTGGCGAGATATTCAGCCAATTCAGGCTTGACGGTTTGGCGCTTGAGGGCGCTAGTGTCTAGAGAAATATCGTCCAAAAAAGCAGACGATCTTTCGAGTCGTTTAGACACTGAAAGCGCCCTTTTATTTGAAAAAACCGAAAAAACCCACTTTTGTTGATAAAACCCAAAAACCCCCACTACTTTGTGAAAATCCCGAAAAAACCCAAGTTGGCTGGGCTTTTCCTAAAAAATGTGGGTTTTTTCCCACCCTCATTTTAATACATGTAATATATAATAACTTAATAAGGTTTTTCAAAATTCAAATAATTGAAAATTCAAATGATAAAATCTTTTTTACAAGATATTTGAATTTATTTTCGATAATACATCTGTACATGTATAAAAAAACTCTCAATCTGAACAGAGCTTCATTGTGACTGCGCCTGAATAAAATGATATGCAAACTACCAGGTTACCCACCTTGTTCAAAACCACATCAAATTTTATGATCATGTAGGACTACTCTCAGCTTGCAGAGTCATACGTTCATAAAAAACGGTCTCAATATGGTCTTTATGTCTGTGCGTGATTTGGTTTCTCGATTTTTATCTTAACTCCTGGAATGTTTTGTTTCTGTGGAATGTATGCCCCATCACACTGCAACAAATTTTAGGTCATCAAAAAGGTATTCCACTGAAGTAGTTGACCCCCAGATTTTTTTTATTCCAATCAGGAATATAAATTTGAAATAATTCCATTTCATTAGGTTTTTGCACAAATTGAATATTTTCCCATTGATATGTTGTGGGCTTTCTACGCGGACTTAATGTTAATTTCTTTTTCAATTTAAATATTGAGGCTTATGTTGCATTTTCATTAGGGCTAACTAGTGGAGGTGTTTCCAATAAATTTGTTACAAGATGTAATCTCCCCTTCTTGTTGTTACCCCACTGGTTGTATGGGGCCTACTATGTTATTCTGGAAATGTTGTGATCGAGATTGGAAACTGCTGATATTTTCTAACCGCAGCTGTAATTGGGCATTAGCGATTTGCATTATTTATGCTGAATCGACGAATTCTAAATCCGATATATAATGTAGGCCTACATCTGAAGCACTTCCGAAATTAATTTTATAATTTCTAAGGAAATATGCGCCACTGCGCGCCTCATTGCTTTAAGTCTCGGTGTCGGCTTCCGAAAGCCGACAAACGATAATATTGTTCACCCATACATTCGCGGTTCACGTGGTTACTGCATCTCTAGAGACTGGATTTTTTTTCAATTTCTTTCGCTTTGCATGGAAGTAGCATTTATCCCTTAATGATAAAAAAAAGTTCATGGGGAAAAATTCATTAGTGACTTATTAATCACGAGCATTCGCTTATGTTATGAAAATTTAATTTGATTTTCGTTAGGCCAAAAAAAGTTCTTTTTCTAATGCAGTTACATTTTTAGATCATTGATAAGCTTACATAAGCCTGCATGTGTGAAGTCATGATTGCATAGGCCTATGCGAGTATGCGTGTTAGAGGCCTGCGAAGATTATTCTTTGAATCATATGAGGCATATCACTGCATGTTCATTAATCAAAGTACGTAGGCTAACCCACAATGCGTTGTTGGTTTTATGATCGTGTGGGGATTGATCAGCGATTTTTTTGTCAAGCGGATGTTGTAAAGTAAATTGGCATAGATTAGCCTAGGCTAATGCGAATTGGCAAAGTTCTAACTTAGATGCTTGCTTCTATGTTGCTTTTAAAGCTATGGCGCTTCAATAATGAAATTAACAATCGATGGCGTTTGGAAGCAACGATTTTTCTCATTTACATAGAAATTATGTCACTTTTGTTGATGCAAACTGTATGCCCAATATTGGTTTTCCAGCTTCCCCGCCTTGCGAACCTTTGGCGCGGTTTTCTACGGAACTCCCGAAGGCTGCGCTACACGTTTCTAAGCTCTCCTTCTCTAGCTCGAAATAACCGTGTAGTAACGGGCATTATCTCATGATAACGCCCTTTTTTTAGATAATGGGCCGTATGAATTAATATGTAATTAATAATTATATTGTATAATATTTAGTTATAGGCATAGTTAAATTATAGGTAGGCTTATATAGTTATTGTGGCATACCCTCCTAGCGGACGACATGCTAGCGTCTGCTAAGAGCGTGTGCTAGGACTAAAGAGGCACTACAAAAAAGAAAAAAGACCATTAAGTACTTATTATCGCCACATCAAAAATTTTGGAAAACAAGATGGCGGCGAAAAAAAAAAAGAAACGCCAGAAAAAGCAGAAGCGCGAAAAAATGACGAAGGATCGTCAATTCCTTCCAAGATAATCGAAAAAGAATCCGAAGAACTGAAAGAATCAGCAAAACAGGTCGAATTGCGCGCCAAACTGGACCTGAAAATGGAAACAAGTAAAAACGAAGAAAAATCAAACTGGGCCAAAGAAGCTACTTATGAAGCTAGAAGGAGCTGGAGGTAGAAAAGAGTGGAAGGAGCCCTCAGAGCAAATCCCTTCAACATAGAACTTACTATGTTCAGAGTCACCCCATGCGCTCCAAGTAGTGACTCTGAATGGAAAACAGAAATAAGATAAACACCAAAAGGAAATGAAATACCGCCATCTTGGATGCATACTATGGATCCATAACCAAGAATAGTGGAAGTTTTTAGAGAAAAGCAACAAGGCAAGATTAAAGCGGAACAGAATGTGAGGCTAAGCCAAACAATGAACGCAACAACACGGCCCATCATGGGCCATATGCGGCTCCACGGCCATTGTAGTCTTCATTAACCGGTCTTCCAGGGCCTGTGGACTGGGCCGGCCAGACAGCAACAGGATGACGCACTAAAACAAAAGACTGCGCAGCTACAGGACTCCAACAGAGGTAACGAGTGCCTTAACACTGCCCTCAACGCTCAAAGGCGTCTCCTCCAAGAAGCCAAGGCTACTAGGGTGGGCCTGGGGATGAACATCACCACCAGCAAGGCCATCATCAAAGACCTCAGGGAAGAACAACAAGGCCAGCTCCGCTGGCTCTACGAGGCCCAAACCGAGGATGACATGAAGCAGCTGATTGGGGAGCTAGAGAAAACCAGAAGAAACCAGGCCATCACCATTGAAGAATAAAAACAGCACTTACAGTGGCCAACGGGACTGCTGGAAAAATCGCGGGGAACCAGTCCACGCCTCGACACCACCACGAAAGCCAGCGAAAGACACTCGTCCGGTCCAAGCAGTGGCTCTGACAGCCATCATCGTTGGCACCTGGTGGCTAAAGGAGCTGAATGACCTCGAAGAGGCCATCCAATGTCGGGAATGCCGATTCGATGAATGTAAGCAACAGCAAGACGAAAAAGAACAAGACTTCTGGCGCGGGGAGAGGCTGGAGTCTTACATAGATGAGGTACACAGTAATATTGTGAAAACAGGGTCTGGAGCGTACATTCTATAAAAGTAAGCAAAAACAGCTAAAATTTCCCACGGATTTTCAAATGGAGGAAGGGTTGATGTCTGTGTTGTTTGTGGCTCTGGATGGAAAGGTGATTGAAACCACATACTTTGTGCAACAAAAACAAAAATGCCATAGAATCAATTGCATATTCTGTGTCTCCTTTGTATATAATCTAGAATGTATGCCCACCTATCTTTTATATAACTGGTGTTAGTGTTGGTGTATGTTCTGAAGGCATTTCTTGGATTTTTTATGCTGTTAGGTGTGATCAGTGTGGCACAGATATACAAAAGTCTCCTCAACCTCCTCAAACCTCTACAAAAGTGGTGAATGACCAAATGGTCGAGCTAGCCAGATTGCAGACATCTAAGCTATGAGTGGCAAAAACCAAGAGTGGTGGGAGAAAATCTCCTTTTATCGCAATTGTGGTCATTCTAGGCTGTTGAATTCCACAAATTACGAACAAATGTGTTTAAACAAAGTTATTAAAAGCAAGCGTGGATATGTGTACGAAGACTACATTAGGAGAAACGTGTACAATCAAAACCCAGACACAGGTGACTTTAAATAATGAAGGATTTTCGAAGTGCCTATGGTTAGTTGATCAACAAGGTTAAAACCTGTTAGAATTGACTGACATTCACATTTCACAAGTATGGAATGCATATGTCTAGGCTATAGTGTGAGAGCAAGGGCTCAAGGCTGAGTAGCTGATTGAGTTTGTCTGCTATTAGTTAAACAAATTAATAAATCTTATTCATTTTCATATACTGTTCAGTGTTCACACCTACTCATTGAGTCAGTGCTCAGAAGTCACAACTGACATGGATTTAGAATCAAATGCTGACAGCGTTGCTGAGGATGGTCAAGGTCAAAACCAAGCTAAACAAATACACGGCAGGACTATATCGACAAATTGGTCATTTTACACCAGTGAGGACACTCCAGTTAAAGAGGCAAGCCAAGGTTTTTTAATTTCAATAATATAAAACAAAAGGAAAATTTTAAAACTGTGAATAAACCTACTTCGAAAAGTTATGGGTTTGAATTTAGATTAACTTAAAATAGGTGTATTAACTATTAAAATTCAAAATGCTTTGTTGTAATGTTAATTTAATTTATAATTTCATATTTCCTGTACCGTTTATTTTAATACAATATACTTCTGATTTCAAATGTCTAGGTTCTGCAAGTGCAAGCATTGCAAATTGACTGTCCATCATCACAAAAAGTCTGAGTTGGCCAAGATACATCTAAACAAATGCAGCGAATTCAGGAAGCTGATGATGAGTATGAATGTCAGTGAACGCCCAGAATGGTACATCCATGCCTCATTGAAAAAAAAGAAGGGGGACATGGCATCTGTAGGTAGCTCATCCAGCTCAAGTAGGCCTAGCCAAAGCTTACAAAGTCCGATATTGCCAAGATTCAGGAGTGTGTGGCTATGCACTATTACCTCACTGGGTCCTCACACGTAAGAGTGGAGGAGCCCCATTTGCTAAGTGCATTTAAACTCTGCCGCCCAGATGTCGAGCTCCCAAATCGTAAAAAACTGGCAGGCACACTGCTTGAAGCCTGTTTTGTAAAGACCAAGACTTATGTGGAGGCACTTTTGGACTCACCATCAACATACATCTGCCTTTCGACTGATGCTTGGAGCAACATTAATAATGAGTCGATTATTAACTATATTGCTAACTCAGCAACACACAGCTTGTTTCTTGAAATGGTGGCCACTGGTGAACAAGGTCATGATGCTGAATGGATAGCTAATGACTTGATGCGAGTTATCAGGAAGATTAAATGCAATGTAGCAGGGGCCGTATCTGACAACACAGCAACTAACAAGCTCACCTGGAAGAAGTTAAAGAAGTGTATCCAACAAAGTTCTTTCAAGGTTGCTGCTCTCATGGACTCCATATGCTCGTCAAAGACATTTTCGCAGCAACAAAGAAAAAACGTGGCAACTTGCCACATGAATATCCAGAAAATTATCCATTCAAATACTTGCTAGACTTTGCCAACGATTGCAAAACCATTGTCACTTTCTTCAATAACCATCATTTGGTTAAGGCCAATCTTGTGAAGGCTCAGTCTGAGCAAAAGTGCAAGCGACTCGTTCTTCCATCACTAAACAAGATGGTGATCTCTAAAAGGCTGCTTTGAGTCACTTCTAGACTCAGAAAACATCATGCATAAAATCGTAAATTAACGAACATTAGTTTCTGGTCCCACAAAGCAAAAGGATGCACGACAAAAAATCCGGGACATCATTTGCCAGGAGGCATACCCAGACTTGTTGAGAAAGGCACTGCAGATTCTCGAGCCTATTGATGCACTAATTACGTTTTTTGAAGGTAATAATGTGCCACCATCTGAAGTTTACTATGAGTTTAAGAACAGCCCTCCTGAAAAAATGAATGCAATTCCCGAAATTCCTCTAATTGAGATCACCTACTTGCTACAAAGTATAGAGAAAAGGTTCGAATTCCTCCTTGATCCCCGGTTCGGCGGCAGCCTCGACATCCACAAACCTGGGTTTCTGTATCACGGAATCTGAAGCATCGACTAGTACTGCAGAAACAACTGATAAAGAGGAGCAATCTAAAGATTGTGAAGATACTCTTGATCCAGATGATGCTGTTGGTCGAACTTCTGCTCGAAAAAGAGCTAGACTGAACATTATGACTCAGGACTTGCATCACCCTTGACAGGACACAGATTTCATCTAGAAAAGCAACATTTGTTATTATTGAGGTGGCAGCTAGACTTGTCCACAATGTTGTCTCCTAGAATATCAACAGGTAACTGTTCACAGGACTAGAGAATGCCATAGATCTGCCATATCAAGGAACCTTCGCTCAAAGGCTCAAAGACTTGATTTCCAAGGACCATGTAGATCGGCTGCCAGTCATCATCTCAGGTGCAGGAGTGGAACAACTACTAGGAGTACCAAACTGATCTCAGGAACAGGTGCAGCTCAAGCAGATGCTGTCATTGGTTGCTTAAAGGTACATTGGTTTTTTATTATTGTTTTGATAAGGCGCTATATATTAATGCAAATTTTAATTCTAAAGGATTGGGGTGTAACTGATGAGGTCAAGCCCTGTGTTTTGATACGTCCTACAATTTATTTGGACGAGAAATCCTTCTCTTCAAAAGATCTTTCAGAAACAGTGCAAGTTTGTGGACCAAGACAAATCCGAGCCAGCACCTAACGACTAATTAGTTGAAGCTATGGTGGAATCATCTCGTGCTGACATATTGGAATTTGCCAAACTGCAGATGAAACTTGGCAACCAAGGGATGATTATCGTGAGTTTATCGAATTATCAGTGATCTTTCTTGGAGATGTTCCTGAAAGGAGAATCCGGTTTCAAGCACCTGGTGCCATGCATCACGCAAGGTGGATGGCAAAAGTCATATAATCAATTAAGATATGGCTCTTTCGTAGGCAATTTAAGATGACTGCATCAGAAGAAAAAGGAATCCGTTAACTAACCATCTTTGCCATATTGGTCTATCTGAAAGCGTGGATGACAGCACCATTGACTGTAGAAGCACCTCTTGATGACTTCAGGCTCATGGGACAACTACTCAGATACCCACATGAGGCTATTTCAACAGTGACAGAGTTCCTGTTGATGTCAAAAAGCCTATGATTGCAGCAATGGAAGAAGCATCAATGGACCATCCACCTACTGTAAGTGGCCCAGGATTGTGGATTTTCCTCCTGTTTTCCTAAGTGGTAGGAGCTTGGAGCAGTTTTGCACTGCCAACTCCAAGATACTCTTTCAGCTGCTTGGGCTTCCTCAAGGATTCCTCTCCAAGGACCCTGGTGATTGGGAAGAAGATAAAACATTCAAAGATGGTGTAAATGTGGTCAAGAGACTAGTGGTCGTTAATGACAGGGCCAAGCGGGTTGTCTCTCATCGAAAATTTCAACAAAAAGTTAGTGAAAGAAGATGTACAATTCTTACTCCAAGTCGTCTCTGACCATCGAAAAAAGTTTCCTGATTGCACCACAGACAATTGTGGCCTCAACTAGCCAAGCAATCAACCAGGAGTGAGGCCGAGTATCGAAGTCGCAATGATTACATATTGTCGGCCACTGGGCAACCTGTAAAAATCATCCAATCTAAAAAAAAATTATTTTTCCCCCTAAACTGCATAAAATAAAGGGGTGAGACAATTACATTTATGATTTTTAATTTTTACCTATATAGTAAAGGACACCCTATTGTTGGGCCTATGGAGTATGGACAAGGACCCAAAAGTGTTGTCAGACTGTTAAGCAGCATCATTGAATCTGGCGAGCGTAAACGTGTTCAGACCAATTGCTTTTCCATGCATTTCCATACAAACAAGCTGCACATGTAGCATGGGATGCAATTACTGCGTGGTGGAAGATTAATCGTCTACGCACGTTGTCGACTCTGAACTGGCTGGTCGTGCCTCGTGGGACGACGTTGCGTCATTGGCTGTCGCAACTTTGATTCACAAATTATAAGTGTTTCTAACATAAATAATTTAATTTCACCTCACATGGTGATTAAAAATAAACCTATTTTTGGACCTAACCAAGAGGTCCAAAATGGCGGACAACCGTCAGGCCAACATGGCTGACGATCCTAGCTTGATCGTCGACAGGCCTGCATCCCATGACGTCCAGCTCTTGCTACAGTCAACAGTCGAGCAGCACGCTGCTATACACGGCCAATATGATGACATCACTTCCGTAATGGACTTTGAGACCATGTCCGTCGATTAGGCCATTGTTCCACCTGATAACTTTCTTGTGGAGGAAATTGTTCCCATTGTAAGTAGGTGTGATTTTTTTGCTAGGCCTATAATTGAATTGTCGCCAGATCATTCAGTCACATCTAATGATCTGGGCGTTTTGTCGCAGCAGGGATCTCTTGCTTCGACTGCCGTCATCGTTGTGACGTCAACGGATTCATCCCCTAAATCTTATTTAGAGGACGATTTGATTTTTCCGGATGGTGATCATCCGGAAATCGTCAGTCAGCCCGGGAGCTATGTGTTGGACACCACAGCTCCACAAGCTTCGTCGTGGTCGTCGGCTCCAACTAGTTTGGAGGCCAATACTTTGCAGGAACTCGTCCGTCTTCGTGCAGAATTAAAAGGTATTGAAGATCATCGTGCAGCTTTCCACGCTATAATTTCTGGCAAGAAAGAGGCAAAGCGTCTTGCCAAGGTTTTGCGTGCTCCGCCACCATCGCCTACTCCCAGTCAGCAGTCGTCTTTTGCACATACTGGCAAGAAGAAGAAATGGTGTATGCCTCGCGATATGCTCGTGTTGAGCGTTATAACGCCATCGTTATAGGCTCAGGTTGGCTTGGCGATACGCCTGGTTGTCTTTCGCCGTCTTTAGATTGTGGCAATGACAATGGTCATCGCGATTCTGGGGCGTCGGACCGTTGTTGTTAAAGAATTTCTGGTATAACTGAGACCTGGCAGCACTGACTGAAGGATGAGGAGGTGAAGGATGAGGGGGGTTACTGAAGGATGAGGAGGTGCAGGATGAGGGGTCACTGAAGGATGGGGGGGTCACTGAAGGATGGGGGGGTCACTGAAGGATGGGGGGGGGGTCATTGAAGGATGAGCAGGTGCAGGATGACCCCTACTTAACGGTTAATCAGTCTACTCATTTACCGGCCGATACCGATATATCGATACTTAATATAGTATCGAGTACAAATATCGATATATTTTCAAAAGTATCAATACCTCGAAATATCGATACTTCGAGGTATCAGAGCAAAACTACTCGCGATGTCAGTCATCATCTTCCTAGCTGTGGTTTCTAGACCATGGTTTGTTACCTTTCGTCTTTTATTACACGTAAACGTATTAAATAATAATTGATTATTTTTAATATTTTAAGCTCCATAAATCTTATAGTAAACTAATTTAATAACGTAAAAAGAAAAAAAAATATCGATATTCCATTCGATACAAAAAAACTATCGGGTATTTTTCGATACCTCAAAGCATTGACACCACGGTATCGATACCTTCAAGTATCGCTACTGGCCATTGAGGCCAAAATTGTGATGAAGTTGGGGTCATCCTGCACCTGCTCATCCTTCAGTTACCCCTCATCCTTCAGTTACCCCTCATCCTGCACCTGCTCATCCTTCAGTTACCCCTCATCCTGCACCTGCTCATCCTTCAGTTACCCCTCATCCTGCACCTCCTCATCCTTCAGTTACCCCTCATCCTTCAGGTACCCCTCATCCTGCACCTCCTCATCCTTCAGGTACCCCTCATCCTGCACCTCCTCATCCTTCAGGTACCCCTCATCCTGCACCTCCTCATCCT
>JAQIYI010000955.1:0-14253 GCA_034700265.1 Polyzonium germanicum
ACTCCTGCGCAATAAAAACCATAGTACCCCCGAGGGAATTTTTAGGAAAACACCACTGCCCGCTACCACCCACAAAATAATATATAAATCGGAAGTCGCCATTTTTTTTTGTCACTGGCTCCTTGACTATCAAGGAATATTGTTTGATTTATTATTATATGCGACGGTACGTAACTTGGCTGTGTTTGTGAAACATGTCATTATTATTAAAGTTGCGTCGAGTGCCAAAGGGTGTTTACGATGTTGCACATGGATTCACGATATTTGCAAAAGTACGTACATGTAGTGTACAAACATACACACACAGACACGTCAATCAAAAGGAAAACGGGGTGCAAATCCGACGAGGCGTGAAATGAATTCCGTCGTCATCAACTCTGGGACCTTAAAAACCCGGTCATTAATCATGGGATCTGCAAATGCCTGTTAATTAGGCGAGGCTGGGTAGAGGAGGAGGAGGAGGAGGAGGAGGAGGGGGGGGGGTCGAAATGATGTTAAATACAAGCTACTTTCCTCATAATGATCAGAGTAATACAACATGTAATGGCAGGCCCGCATAAATGCACGTAGGCCGCTTATACGCACCTTATTGTTACGCTTTTTTAATTACAAATTTTTAACGCAAAAAACGATGGCGACCATGGCGCCACCAAGCGACCAATTGAGGAAGTTTTTATTTTGTGCAAAATCTAAACTACTTTAGAGTTCTTGCATTGTTGTCATGTAACCGACTACATAGAAGTATGTTGCAATTTCTCTGGACCTAGCTCCACCTTGTGATTCGTTAGTCTTCGGTTCGATTCCTGAATGGTTCCTGGTTGGTTCCGATATAATGAATTATTAATAATGATGGGATTTGGGGGTTTTTAATCTTTTATCTCTCGGAATTTGAATTATATTTATAGAAAAATAATCGAACAAGGCTCCCGGCCCGTCCGCCTTGTGTCGTGCGCCCTCTGTCGGGCGAAGGCGCGAAGCGCTATCTAAAAACATCACTCGTCCAGTGAGCAGAGAAGAGAGCAGAGCAGAGAGAGCAGAGAAAAATCAGCTCGCTAAAAAGCAAATTTAAATTTCGGACTGCTGCCGCTAGATGGCGCATCTTAATCGCATAGTGTGTCAAGAAATCGGATCCAACTGTCGGCCTACTGCAAGTCGTACGACGTCGTACGAGTCGTACGACGGACTAGTTGGATAGTGCGAATGGGCTTTAAATGTTCTATTCTCTGATTGGTCAGCATTCCCCCTCTTACTTCGCTTTGAGAATGATGGGTTCAATAACATGGAAGTTTAATTCTATGTTGGTATGAAAAGCGGTCTCGCTGAGATTTAAGACGCGGGTCTCTGAACCGAAAGGTTATTGGTTCGCGCCCTGGTAGTGGTGACTTATTTTTTTTCTATTTTTTTTAAACGCAGACCGACTGACAGACAGACTTAGCCTCCACTGGTCACACAAGCACGCACACACACACACTACACACTCCCAGATCACCGCTATTAATACATAGGATGAAACTCGCGAAAAACTGCTGTTAGATGGCGCTGATGCTCTCCGCCTTTCTCAGCGCCATCTCTGAACCGATCAAATCACTGCCGTAATCTCTGGTAAAAAGAAATCCTTTTACTAGTTTGCCGTATTAGCAAACTTTGGGAAAGTGGTGAAAGTGGGTTACCAACATGATAGAGCTTCCACACTTGCATCATGCAATTGAATCACTTTATGCCAAGCGAAAGAAAAAAGGACCCCCCCCCCATTAAAATAAGGCTAATGCAAATACATTTTTTTTAAACTTGCATCTTGCACTAATATACAAATAAGCGAACGAACATACAAACAGTAACAGACAGACGCACACTCACAAACACTCAGCAAAAATATGGTACACTAGGCGTTTCACGATGCAGTATATAGCGGGTAGGCCTAGAGCAATATATAGGCCCAACAAGCTACACACTTTCATTTTTAGGCCTATATTTATTAAAGTAGGCCTAAATAGATAGAGAAAAAATAATAGGAGGAGCCCACGCATAAAATGCTTACTTTATAACGCCAATCGCTTGGAAAGTACATGGTGTGCAAAAGAATTGTTGTGACTAGTTTTGAAATCAGCTCGGGGAATATTCCTCGAAATGTGTTACATAATGCTTGCACAGTGTTGCCAGCCTCATCCGACTTATTCACCAAATTCAAGAGATTTCAAGAGCATTAAAGGGGGAGTCGTCTCATTAGATTTTCGCTTTTTCAAGTTGGTGACCTTTTCGCGAACAGCAGCGAACTCGTTCGCTGGCGTTCGCCGCGAATTCGCGGCTGTTCGCCAAGAAATTCGCGGCTGTTCGCTGGCGTTCGCGATGGTCACGTGACACAGTTTTAACGGAAATTCGTTGGAGTTCGCGTGAAATTCGCCGTGAAATTCGTCCATGTGGAACCACCTTAAGTGGCGTAGATGGGTTTGCTTTTCATAAAACAAAATGGCGTCATCAATTGAAGTGCACTAATTAATTATAGCTACTGGGATTATGTTTAGTTGTATTCAATGGCTATGCACTTTTTAGACCGCGTTTTTTTTTTGAAGAAAAAACCAGAAAAGGACTTGAATCGGACTGTGGCAATTGAGAATTCAGATACATGTGCAATTGCTCATTTGACTGAAGGTCTATCATTACAGTTGGCAAAGGTGGAGGGAGTGTACCTTGCGCTCATCGTTTGGAAAAATCAGTGATTCAGTGTCATGCAAGGCAAAATACAGTGTGGTGTTGCAATGGGCGTCTTCTTTGGGCACGAGGTCGCGGCTGCAAGACCTTTTATTTCTTTCTTATGCATGTAAGAAAGAAGGAAAGAAAAAACTCTGACGCTACGTCTTTCAGATTTTCTACTGAGAAAAGTATTGATTTCTGGCAGCGTGCACAGTCAAGACGGAGAGAACGAGCAGAAAAGTTCATCTTAAAGAAGATGAAAAAAGGGGCAAAAAAAAATAAAAAAATAAAAATGATGGAAAAAAAGAAAGTGAAAAAATAAAGGAAGAATGTAGGCAGAAGAAGAAGAAGAAGTAAAAAAATTGCTTGAAAACTGATGCCGAGACAGTGAATGTGAAAGCAAGGGGTTCACAACAGCATCAGTACTTCAGTAGCATGTATAGATCTCTCTGCACAGTATTTGCTCCCTTATAAAGTATGGAGAGAAAGTCTCTCGGTGGCATTTCTGCGATAACGGTGCTACGCCTCGGCCTGCACTGCTATAGGTAGAGTGAAGGCATCAATAGAGGAGACTGCGGCCTAACTCCCACTCCCCGGTTGATTTATATTCATGAGTAAAAGGATGCCGTTGGCAACGACAAGTTTTGAGTAGTTGCTTCACTCGGTTGTATGTCTGTACGTTCTGGGCGAAGCTAGAATTTTGCGCGAAGCAAAAGATGAAAGAAGCATTGCAACTAACTCAAGGGGGAAAAAAAAAAAGCAAAAAATCTGTGCGACAAAATGACAACAACAACAACTTACGACACATTTCTATTTGCAACTGCGCCAACGGCTGTAGTCGTATTTGTTGGATCTTGTCAGTAGAGGGCGCCACCAAAGATACCTCGCAATGTTAAATGCATTTCCAACCCGCCATTTTGAATCAGTGCGCTTCCATTCATCACCAAATCAAGAAAAAAAAACCCCAACCAAATATATAGAATTCAGCTTTTATTCTTAATTAAATAGTTTTAAAAACCAGGATGCATGCAGATTATAGGAAATTCTTGCAATTGGGCATCGAGATGGTTTATTTAAAGGAGGAGAAAGTGACTAGGCCGCCTAATGTTTCTTTGTTTGTCCGTTTGTGACGCGACTTTGCACTGTTCGCCACCTGGTGGCGTTCGTTTCGCCATTTCTGCGATGATCCTTCATTTTTCATATAAATGACGACGACATCGTGACAAGTGCAAACAAAGAAATTGAACTCACAGTCTCACACAAACGACAGGGCTGTGCTAAGCTACCTTGTCGACACGAATCAGAACAAAAAATGGTCCGCAAATTTTAGCGTCAAAAATCGTTACATTGTAGGCTACCGTACGATGTTTCACATGTCGCAATTCTAACTGCCGGCATCGATTGTAATCTCTTTTTTCCGCCTCGTTTGGTCATAACTTCTAATATGGTGACACGTCTAAAATCACTTCCGGGCACGATATCCACCCCCCCCCCTTCCACCCGCTCTGATAACGAGTGAGCGATGACGTTTTTTGAAAGCTTGACACTTTTCATACTTATTTATTACAGTTTTGACAATTTTTGTAATGATTTTGCTGCTTTTTAAAGCATTATTTTCCACTAATCTCGTCTATTTCATGGGAGGGGTTAATGTTCACCGTTGCTGCTTCAAATGCTATAAGAAACGCCCCTCACAACGCCAAAAAAGCGCTCCAAAAATTGGAAAAAAACTAATTAAAAAGTTCATTAGTAAAAAAAATTAGAATTTCTTAAGATGCAAAATATTTTTTTGGAATAATTTTTATTTTACATAAAACTTGGACAAAAAAACAATCCATTGCGAAAATCAGAAAACAAGGCACTTTTATTTAAATATTTTTTTTTGCTTTCTCAAAAGGATTTTAATTAATTTTTATATAATCAAAAATTCAAAAAATTTGTTGTTTTGTAAATAATTTGATCTTTCAACAAACAATTACAACAAAAAAACTTGAGATTTGCCGATGACTTCCCCTTGGCCGTGATCTCGAAATGGACACAAAAGCACAAGAAGAAGAAAAAAAACAAGGTGGAGGAGACAAGAAAACACATCCTGGCGCTAATTTGGAGAGCTTTTGATGCGACATAATTCAGGGACGGTTACGCACTCTTTTGAATTGAAACAAATCACGACGATGCAACGCGGTTACTAAGCACAAATTTAAAAAATGCAAAGATATTTTTTTTTCTATTTTTAAAGAGGGAGAGAGAGTCCCGTTAGATTTTCGCTTTTTCAACATTATGTTGTCTGAATTGACAATATTTTTTTGTGATAATAATTATGAAAATGAAAAATATTTACGATGAGTACTTAATTATTGGCATAATTTTGAAGGAAATAATAGGAAAATATACGAAAAAATGCAGAAAAATGTAAATTTAACAATTTTCTTTGTAACAGGGAGGAAAAAATATAATTCAAAATTTAAATTTTTAAAAGTATCTTTTTAACGGGAAGAAAAAAGGGAAAATTAAGAAAATTGTAATTATTGGTAATGAAAAAGCGTAATCTAAAATTAACGTTTTTAACAATTTTCTTTTTAATGGGACTCTCCTAATTAGAAGAGAAGAAAAATCTGTTCTAAATGCAAAACAATTATTGTCTTTCTTTGCATTTACGAAAATATTTTTTCCCTCACTTTGAAACCTCAAACCGGATGCGGAAACGACGCACAAATACAATTAGCCAAGGATAATCGCAAGCAATCAAGAGCAGAGATAATTTTTTTAAGGATGATCAAATATTCGCATACATATATATCCTAACTCTTCAGCAATCAATAGGTGATGAATAGAAATGAAACAAACAATAACTACTTTTAGAAGATATATCCGCAATGCAGACCTGATCGAAAGGCGAAGCAAAGACGCGCGAGAAATTTTATTTTGCTCGCAAAACCATGAAACTAAACTAAGTCTGGGAGCATTAATTTATTTATTTTAATTAATAAGTAGCATAGTATGCGCCGTCACTAGCAAGTCTCTTTGGCCACATTCGTTTATTAGCAGGAGATAAAATCACTCGCCAATTGCTTCGAGTTTCGCCATCACTTCGTCCCAAAGCGGTTAAAAGATTTAAAAAAAAATACCGATTTTTTTTAGCTTTGCTTCCACACTTACAATGTGCGAATATTTTCGCAAAGACAAAGACATGACACTCTCGAGAGCGCCCTCTGTCGGTGGGATTGGTGCCTAGATAATATTTTTGTTTAATCTTTCAGTTTTCATTTGAATTTTAGTACTGATCGCTAATCGCGCCAAATCGCAAAGTATTTTGCTGCATAGCGAATGCGCATGGGGCGTAGCGTGGCGTACGTGAAAGTATGTTATGACGTCATGAACCAGTGGTCAATGTATATACAGGATGTTAGGCCGGAAGGTGCATGGACGGGATCGGACGCCGCCATTGCAAATATGGTGCCATAGGCTGCAATTGGATAAGGGGAAAGGTCGGAGCGCCGCGTTTCCATTGCAGTCTAAATTGAATATACAACCCTATTTGCCATGGCGGGGTACAATTTTGGCACAGAACATCTTGTATATGCTCAAGATGATAAAATGGCCGCCGAATGATCACGTTACATGACGTCATAATGGGATTTTTCACGGGTACGCTACGATTCGTAGCATGGCTGCGATATTTCGCGCGCGCTTAGCGATTTTTGTTACAATTAATACACATTTATTGAGCAAAATCGCTGCCTTGCGAATGCGACTTTAGACTGTGTATTAGGTTTGCCCCGCTTGTATAAGACCACGTAATCCGGAAATGAGCGTGATCGTCTGCTAGCCGCCATTAAAAGCAAACCTTTTTATCGCAGCCCCCATTAAAAGGAAACTGGATTGTGATTTAAACATTTGAGCACCGCAGCGCTCCTAGCGGCGAAAAACGAATACAAAATATTACATGGCGCTCAGATTTCAATCCAACGACATCAAACGCCACCATTTTTATCAAGTCATCACAAACGCAATGTTAAATGGCGGCGCGAGTGCCATGTGTTGTGCTTTTTGTGGGCGAGTAGCTTTCCAGCCATTAGAGTCCTCGTCGTCATGACGTAATTGGTTAGATTTTAACGACTCGGATTTATTTATTTATTTATTAAACATATGGATGCTGAATGACATTTGTGTTAGTTTTAACCGTTTTCGAAGCGGACGCCATATTTTTTTTGGTTTGGTGGGGGGGATTTCGAACATCATCGATGTCTGCGAATAGGAAATTGGACGTAATTCTTGGGTCTTTTTTTTTGTGTTTTGTTTTTAGGTTTTATCATTCTTTCACACCAATCACATACACACCCTCACATACGGAATTCAAGCAAAAAACCGTAAATTATCAGAAAAATGAACTCGAACTAAGTTATTTTCCGACCCCGAGTGAACCATACACGAAAAAAGGTAACGAACGCAAGAGTAGGAGTAGGTGGAGTTAAGAATGGAATTGGAAGGATAAGAGGGGCACTGGGCGAGTTGTTAGGCGCAAATTTGAGTTTTCTAATTCATTTTTCATACTCGCTTCATCATCATCATCAATTCGTGAATTGATCATTTGAAATCATCATGGTGTCACCTTTTGGACGTTAGTGCGCTGCTCGCTTTTCAGTTTGGAGGGAGGGGAACTGTGTTTCTTTTTCGCTCGCATTCTCTCGTTCTTGTGTAACATCAGCGGGACTCCATCTTGAAAAGATATCATCAGTAAAACAATTAGCATAACATTTTTTTTTTAATTTAACTGTGAAATCGGAGGGTCACAACATAAATCATGGAATCATGGATGTTTGTCTTCTGCTTCCCAACGCGCACAAGCAACTGGCTCGTAATAATAAAAATATAAACAAAAGATAAGGCGGATGACTCACCAAGATGACGTGCTCTTCAATTTGCGGATCTCCTTCGTTGCCCACGTTGCGAGCGTCTTCGTCTTGGTCGTTTTTGAGCGGCGGCCACGTGCCAAAAGCTCGGCAATGGGCTCTTGATCGACAAGTTGCACGATGCTCGTTCCAAAGAAGCCGCACAGATCACTTCAGATTTTTTTCAAAAGTAAACAAAGACAATTATTGTCAAATCTAAAAGTAACGCAACATAAAATCTAAAAGTAACGTAATTTGAAATCTAAAAGTTACCTAATTTAGAATCTTAAAGTAACGTGATTTAAAATCTAAAATCAACGTAATTTATAATCTAAGTTACGTAATTAAAAATCTAAAAGTAACGTGATTTGAAATCTAAAATCAACGTAACTTAACATAGAAGTATCGTAAAGATCTAAAAGTAACGAACGTAACGTAACATAAAAGTAACGAAAACGTCAAAGTAACGTAAACGAAAAATTAACGCGAAATCTAAGTGACGTAACGTAAAACCTTCAAGGTAACGTAACTTCAAATCGAAAAGTAACATAACGTAACATTTTTGTTACTTATAAGTAACACAAGGATCGAAAACGTAACGTCAAATGTAAAAGTAAACGATTATTAACAGGTTATAGAGGATTCGTCATGAGACAGAAAATATGATTAGGCTCACCCAATGAGTCCAGCGCAAGCAGCGATGTTGCCGTCAGAATGATCCCGATCAAGAGCAATAGAGGACACGAATTGGATCATGTTCGGAACGTGCGGTTGGACGAGCTGAACATCCGCCGCTGCAACACATTTCCACAAAAATGAAACATCAAGAGTAAAAATAAAAACAAAGGAAGAAACAAAGAAAATAAAGAGAGAAACAAAACTGACCAGTCGACGTTTCGCCTTTCAAACCCTGGACGATTCCGGTGTACGCTTCTAGACAGCCTTCGCGCAGTTCGTTGAGATATTCAACCATGTCGAAGTCAGACTGGAAAAAAAATGCGCATTATTAAATAGGCCTAGTCAACCAGTGCGGTTTTTTCGATTACAGAAATATCTTTCAAATTAGGCTGCAAATTAAGATTTCAATTTGATCCTGCGAATGAATGGACGATAATCGTTAAATATTTAATGTCCTGATGATTAAAAATGATTTCCCGTAAAAATGCGCGTGCTATTCTAGTGAGCTAGTAGTGATGCACAAATTGGATTTTTGTGGAAAACGAAATGCAGTTCGTACAAAAATTGCAATCTGCACATTTCCAAAGTATACCTTATCAACTTGCGCTTGTGACGCCTGCAGCAAGGTCTGCAGAACGATCTCCAGGTATTTCTTGAATTCAGGTCCAATGGCAAGTGCAATGTCGCCAAAGACGGACAAGATTTGCGGCTTTACCGAACGATGGACGTTGCTATTCTAATAATCGCAAAAATTGAACTCATAAGTTTAAACACTAATCAAAATGAAAAAAATTTTTTTAAACATAAATCTGTAAAATCTTACTCCGAGAACTTCGAGCAACATGGTCATGAGCTCATCACAGTAAGGTATGACTTTGGGGCCGAGCGCGCGACAAATATCGCCGACGAGACCGACAGCGGCGACGCACACCTGATACTCGGCGTGATTCTTCAGTCCGAGGGCAAGGAATGGTTTGAAAGCGTCCATGTACTTGATGAAAACGTCACCGAGAACTGTTGACGGAAAATAAAAATAATAATAATAGTATAATAAAATATCGATTGCGAAGCCAAAGGTTACTTTTTCCTTAATTATGTCTTTTGTTTCTCACCTTCGACGAGGGTGGCGACAGCCATGAGCGCATCCTCTTGAACGCCGCCCACTTTGCAGCTGCTGCTGTTAAACATCTGCAGGAGGGCCGTCATGATGGCATCCGATATTTGAGGCGCGTCGTCAGCGGTCACCTTTCTCAGAACACTCTGGATTAACCAAACGAGACAAGCGCGAGTTATGAAGAACGTGGTCCAAAACAATGAAAAATTTACCGTTTTAATGTTATTTATTTATTAATTACTTTTAATCATTATTTATTAATTAATTGTTTTAAGAACTACTAATTATTTGTTTATTAATTAATATTTATTCAATAATATTACTTTTTAAGCTAGATTCGTCAATGATTAATCATTGTTTATTAATTATTTGTTTTTAATAACTAATAATTATTTGCTTATTAAAATTTATTAATTGTTTATTTATTTATTTAATGTTTATTCAATAATTTTAATTTGTAATGACACTCCCCGTTAAAGATTCAAATAAAAATGAATTTGATATAAATGACTAGTTTAAACTTTTTAAGCTAGTCTGGTCAACGATTAAAACTTCACCTGAAGGGTAGCGCAGAGCAAAGACTGCAGATCGTTTAATTGCACCCGATCTGACGTATTCTGGATGTGCGTCTCCATCTGAAGAACGTGCTGTAGCCTCTCCAGGATGACCATGGTTGTCTTCTGCACCGTCACGTAGCAATCCTATGACAAACCAAACCATTGTCAGTTAAATTTTAATTTTCCAGAAAATATTCAATAAAAAACATTGATCATTTTTTAAATGGCCTATCTCGATTGGTTCACCTTAGGACTGTTCTTGACCATTTCCATTAGCGCCTCATACGCGGCACTTCTCAGGTTCGCCTGGCTGCCATCGATCCTGCAGCGTTTAAAGTTTATACGCATGTAAAGGCTGGAACGCCGTTGAACGTTTCTTGAAAGACGATTACCGCCAAAAGTAACTGCCACACTACAATGCACTGCTCGGTAGCAGCTAGAGTCCTGCGGCAGTTATTTTTTGCGGTAATCTTCATGCTAAGCTTGAGCGTCGCCGTGCATGAAACGTTCAACAGCGAGGAAACCATTACAAAGCATTAATTGTCCGAGCGAATGAAGAACTACTCGCCTTCGTTATACAATTAAATATCAATCATTCAAAATTTGAACATTTTGAAAAGGATAAATTCAATTTGAATTTATTTTCAAAAGGTAGTTTTAGTTTTATAAATTTAGAAGATTTAATTTTAAAACTGTACGTTTCTAATTTCAATAAACGCATGTAGGCCTACACTAAAATTACCTTTAAAACTTACTTTTTAACTCAAATTAACGCGCTGGTAAAGTGGTGTTGGACGTTATTATCGCTCGGACCATTAGTTGCGTCACACGCTACTAGCCTAGCAGGTCCGTTAATAGTAGTAGAAACAATTGTGCCATTTGAAATGTTCATGTAAGATCCATACCTGTCTGTGGTTTCTAGCAGTTTTTGAACAATAGGCTCGAAGTAACTGGACAGACAATAAGTATCCGGTTCCGAATCTTCCTCCGCCGTCTCTGCATTCTCGTAAGCGGCCTCAGCTACACTCGTGAAAGCCTTTGAAAGCGAATATAAAAAACTAAGCATGTAGGAATTTTAAAAAAAATAAATGAATAAACAAATTTGGGTTAATAACGGACTTACCCAGCACACGTTGGAAGCGACCCTCGGTTCGGCGGCGAGTCCTTCGACGAGGACCTCGAGCAAAGGTTTCAGATAGGATTCATTTAGCGCCGCCTCCGAAATGAGCTCAGCGACTCGTCCGATGGTCCAGGCGGCAGTGTCTTTGACGAAAACGCTGGGATCGCGCATCAGAACGATCATCGTGGGCATGGACTGTTCAACGAGCGTCTTCAGATTGATCGGATCCGGTCCTTCCAAGATGGAACCTGAAAAACAATTTATAACAATGTGAATTTTTCCTTTTGAAAAGCAATATATGAGGTTTGAAGCTGGTTTAGGTTGGACGAATTTTTTTCTGTTAAATCCGCACGAGAACTTATGACCTGATTACTTTTCTCATAAGTTCGCAAAATCCTAATTTAACGGAATTTCGCAGTAAATTACGTCCAATGAGAACCCCCTTCGCTTCTAGTCTTGAGGTCTCACCGAAAGCCATGACTGCTGCGTCGCGTAACTTCCAATCCGGACTTTTGATGTTTTCTTCGACAAACGGTAAGACGTGCGGTACAATGCTGTCCTCGCAACAGGTTGCCATCAGCATGAGGCAAACGCCGGCTGCTTTGCAAGGATTCCAGTCATCTTCGTCGTCGCTTTCGTCCTGAAAATATATATGATTTAAAAAATATAGTATGCCTACAAAATACAGCGTGATAACAAAAAAGGATGAATAAACTAATGAACAATCAAGACCTGCTTGGTAAGAGTCTGCATGATGATTGGCACAAGATACTGCAAGGCGCCCTTGGCGTAAAACCGGCTCGTGTGCTCAGGTGGTCGGCCCTGCTCGGCAGCCTGAAAATAAAAATAAGGGTAAAACTCTACACAGACATGACGGGATACAACTTATAAACTAAGATCTAAATTCTAAACAAGTCCACGAAAACAAAAGACGAATTTTCAATTTTGATTTGTACAACAATGTCACCAATTGACTTTTTTTTAACGAGAATTTTATTTTTAATTATTCGCCTCTTTCATGGGGTCTAAGATGAACCGCTATTTCACACTAAGTTCTCAACTCAAGTACGAAAACCAAGCATAAAATTTCGCCAACATTTTTAGATAGTGTACCTCACTGGCCTCGATGGCCAAATCCACTTCCTCCTCGCACACATTTGACCAAAACTCGATACCTTGAAGGGCCACTTCGTCGATGTCGCTCTTCATCGCCTCCATTGTGATCTGTGAACAAAAGAAAAGAGAAAAAAATTAGGTTGCAAAGAAAACTGTTGGCCCTCCAACAATCTGTTAAAATAAAAATATAAAATCAAATAAGAGTAAACGAAGATGGAAGTAAAAACGTACAGCAAACAAAGCGGGGCCCATGTAATGTTCCATGAATTGATAGTAGAGGGACATGATCTTGACGAGGCACTGCAAAGAAGCCACCCGAACTTGGTTGTCGCTGGACTGTGTCGCCTCGCACACCACTTGCATAATAAAGTGCCGCTCGGACTAATTTCAAAATAAGTTTAATAAAAATTCAAAATAAATTAAAATTCAATCTATATTAAAAACATAAAACTAAAAAAAATCAACCAAGCTTACCTCCTTTTCAAAGTTAGCTTTGGTAAATTCTAGGGAATTCAGAAGAGCATTAGTCGCAGCAAGTTTAACATGATTGCTGAAAGTAACAGTAAAACGAAATATATAAAAATAACATACATAAGACGACATTTGTAAGTTGTTATACCCAGTTTAGACAAGAAAGTTTAAACTGCAGTTTAAATATAATAATACCCATGGGTATAATTATATTTGTTGTGGGTTCAATAATTGGTTTTTTAGCACCGCGACCGAAAAAAGGTCGTAATGGATTAAAGCTGAGTTTACATGTAAATACAGGAATCCAAGGAAGGAATCACCAATGCCTGTCTCGAGATTTTTTCAAGTGGAGACAGCTCTAAATGTTATTGGTGATTCAAGCCTAAATTTTTCAATTTAAACGGGAAGGCCCAAATAAAATGAACGAACAATTTGGACGTGAGACGATTCACGAGCAAGAATTGAAAGTTTATTTTTGAATTTTGCGCGTTTTTTGTTAACGCGCCCACGTCAGCGGGTAAATTCCTGAAGGAAATGAGGAATAAAAACCAAAAGGTCTCTTTCTCTCTCACCTTGGCTCATCCTTTTTCATTCCGTGGACGATCGCCGTCAAAATCTCATTCGACTGAGTAGAAAGCACTTCGGGGTCTTGCTG
Source organism: Polyzonium germanicum (assembly GCA_034700265.1). Taxonomy (NCBI): domain Eukaryota; kingdom Metazoa; phylum Arthropoda; class Diplopoda; order Polyzoniida; family Polyzoniidae; genus Polyzonium; species Polyzonium germanicum. The sequence continues at coordinate 13,295 of JAQIYI010000955.1, forward strand.
AAAGTTTATAAAACATTTTAAGGTTAAAATATTTATATGCATGCCTAGTTGGTGTAGCTGAAATAATAAAATTGCCTGTAAAATTTAAACCGCGATGGCTTACAATGTCTTGGCACAGATAACCGATCGCCTCGAGCGTGGCCTCCTTCATCATTTCGGTGCTCGTCGGACTCGTGATGTTCTGAGTCAGAATGGCGATCAACTCGGGCCATCCTCGATGTGGCAGTTCAGCGCACGCCACATATGCGACGCACTGAGCCGCCGAACTGGGTCGGTGGTTCTCGGTTCCGAGAGAAATGAGAACCTACAGATGGAAAAACAAACCGAAAAAAACCTTAAGAAATCTAAGCCCATATGAAATACTAACTGCATCACAAATGATTCTGCCTCTCGAACTCACATTGTTCTTGATGTAGTTGCGCACTTCGGGCGCAAACGAAAGCCACCTCTCCTGATAGTGGGTTCTGACGAGGACGTCCTTTGAGGTTAGAGCGTTCTTCAGCTGCAAACCGGCCGCCATCCGCGCCACGGGACTGTTGCCGCCATGCTGCAGCACGTCAGATAATTTCTTGAGGAACTCGGGCTAAGTAAACAAAAACCGCAAAATTAAAAAAAAATCATTCGGGGCTATTAATAGGAAAGCGTTATCAATTTTTTTTTCAATTCATTAAGGTCTTGAGAATAAATTTGTATGCCTAATTCAAAAATTAATTTAATTACAATTAATTTTTGAATTAAAAATACGGTAGTCAAAAGCTAAATGAATTTAAAATTAACTAATTATGCTGCAATCGCATCAATTTCATTAGAACGCAATTATAATTCTCTGAGCATTTATCATTGAAATAATGTAGGCCTACATTAACTAATAACTAACCACAGACTTGAGCTTGTCTTACTCAAGACAGCGTTTTTGCAGGTGAGAATTTCCACATTCAAAATGCCGACTTGGGTAAGAC